>VZTL01063883.1:0-15348 GCA_013400535.1 Scopus umbretta
AAAGCCTGAAGTTGATTTGCATTGTATGTTTGTCTCTGACTGCATCCCTCCATCTAATGGGTAAAATGGAGGAAAAGATACCTGGGGCAGCAATACCTTTCACTTGCATCCCCAGGGCTTTGTAGTCTTCCTTGATTCTGTCCAGGTTCCGACTTGCGGTGCCATTGGTGCCCACATGAAAGAGTAGCAATGGACAGTAGCCTGTGCTCTTGACATGTTGTGGCACCCTCTTGGCAACATCCGGACCTTAGCTCCTGGAAGGCAGCATACCTTTCGTGACTCCCTGTCAGGCCAGCAGATGGGCACCTCAGCGCCCCTTAATAGAGAGTCACCCACTATGAGCACCTGACATTTCTCTTTGTGGTATCCACTGTGTGCTACTGGTACAGTTTCTCCTTGCAGACCTTGCTCCTAGGTGTCTACAGCTGTGAAAGCTTCGTACTTGTTTTTGGTTGCAATGCTGGAAGGTGGGGACTGAAGCAGAGTCCTGCTTTTGTGGGTCACCAGGGTCCAAGGTGCCTCATTCTCCATGGTGTCTGCCACAGGAGCATGGTTCTGAAACCACTCATCTATCTCTGCTTGACCCATCTAATACTGCACAGCCTGCAACTGTTTCCTGCAACTCGGCCACCTGATGCAACAGATCATCAACCTCTGCACATCTTTTGCAGGTATTTACCTTTTCTCCAGGAGAAGGGTTTGGGCACTAGTTGCAACCTACCATCTGTACTGAAGTCTCCTTCCTTGCCATATGTAAATGAACAACCAGTTTTGTTGAAACTCTCCCTAAAACTGTTGTTTTAATTGCTGAACAATGATCCACTTTTCCAGGACAATGGTAAAATACAATGGGGTGGGAGTAAAAAGGAGAACACAGCAGCACTTAAATACATGGCAAAATCCCAAGATTTTAGGAAAATTCTGGCTGGAGATTAAAAACTGGATGCAGAAGATGGAAGACAAAGGGCTTTTTATACACTTGTCATCTATTAGAAGTACTTTAAGTGCAGCTTTGTAAAGTGGCAGGACTAACTAAACATGGACAGTATGAGCAGAAGCAAGCCTCTGAACACATCAAGCGTGTCACTGCAGGATGCAGAAAAGGCTAGACAGTCATAAGGCATTTCCTTCCTTTAACAGCAATAGTAAAGCAAAGTCATTAGAAACCAAAAGACATGACACTACCATCTTTAAACTAATAGGTATTTTCAAGTAACTGTTGAACCATCGAGATTAAAAAAAATTGAAAAACAAACTGTGAACAATGACAACTACAGAGAGTGGGAAAAGTAACAATTCTGTTGGAAAAACAATTCTAAAAAGGAAAATTTGTAAATTGGATAAATACTAGAACCCAAATTCAAAGGAACTTCTTTCCCACAATAGAAGTTCCATACTACAGGCAATCTCACTTCCACTTTCTCCAGGAATAGGCTTCAGAGAACAACATCAAGTTGTAACAGGAGCACTTACTCTACTCCGCTAGGTAAGTGCAACATGAGCATCTTCTGCACAGTTTAGATGGTGTGTTGAATTTAAGTGAGGTCATTAACTGGAGTGGGCTTGTCAAGCCATTGATCACTGAATGTCACTAAGAACTGAGCTACTGAAAATGGACAGAACTCAATTACTTTATAGCACTAATATAGTCTATGAAATTAAAGTCGCCATTCTTTACCTCTCTCACAGAAAGCAAATAAATCCCATACCTAGACTGATACAATAAGGTAACACTTTGATGAAGACAAACCCCTTCCCTAGCAAAACTTGGGAAGGTCTTTCCCTCTTAAAACATTTGCTATGTCATTCAAAAACTTAAGAGTTTAATCTTTCAATGTCAAAGAGTTCTTTAGTAGTATTATTACATTAATGTAACTTCTTCAGTGGTTAAGTGAAACTCTCAACCTTTTCCCAGAGTCCTGAATCAAGTCAGCTTTTTCCCCAAGGGGTGAGAAGACAGGGAGGACTACACACATTGTAGTCTTAAACACTGGATACTAGAGAAAAAAGAATAATAAATTAAGGTCTTGCAGCAGCAAGATAACCTCAAAACAAAATCAAGAACAGACCCCATATTTCATATATAACATTACACATCTGTGTCAAGGCTTTCAGTTTTTCCCTGGCATGTGAGAAAAAACTTATTTCAGTAAGGCTTGTAAACAGGACAGAAAAAAAAAATTAATTACATTCGTTTGAATCCAAATGGAATGTTTGGTTATTTAAAATTCTTTAGTCAGTAAGTGTTTCTTGTAACATGTAATACCTCTACTGTCATGAACAGAAAAAAAGTAAAAGAAAGCTTATCCACTAGGAAAATGAGGGCCTGTGACTCATTACAACTAGATCATTCCTCTCCCTTGATGTAGAGATCCTTAGAGAGGGAGAAGGGCTGGGTTTTACATCTGTAATTTAAAATTAGAAATCTCTGCATAACTAGGCACATACTGAAGTAATACCTAGCCTAGAATCAAAGAGACAACAGTTCAATTCCCATCTAGAGAGACTTCACGTGTGGCCTTGGGCAAGTTACTTCCCATATATGATACACTTTCTCATTGTGAAATGGATGTAACAGTACTTTAATATCTGAAAAATCTGTTAAAGGCATACATACACAACAGGAACACTGAGACAAAAAAAAAGATGGGTTCTAGGAGTACACAATGGCTAGGAAGACGCAGGGCAAAGCGTTCAAACAACCAGCAGTAGATCCTATTCAGGATATTGCCACCTCTCTCAGCAAGCCTTCAAGAAAGGAAAGCAAACTTTCATGAGTAATTTGTAGGCCTAGAATCACACTACTGAACGTATTCCTCATCCAATAGCAGGCCCCCTGCATCCTTTTTTATCTTACACTACTAAACCCTGAAATTGTACCCAGCTTTCTTCAACACTTTTGCATCAGCAAAACTGAAAAACCTGACCATATGAAAAATATATGCCCTCAGTCTTCCATCTCTGGGATGGCTCAGTGCAGCAAGAAAGTCAGTCAATAAATTTATTCTTCCACTTGAACTGTGGGGGAGGAGAGACAGAGAGGAGATAAAAGCAGAACATTCAGATGTAAAGTTGAATTACATTTTAAAAAAATGAATCCAAACATAGAAGATGTCTAAATATACCACTACAAGAGAAAAAAAAATGTAAGAAAATGAGCACGAGGAAAGTTTCTCTCTATATTCATAAACAAAGATCAAAATTTGGAATAAGCATCACACCACATCACACCACTTCAGTAGGCTCTCCTAAAAGCAGATAAGGGGATCTCACAAATTAAAAAAAAAAAAAAAAATGCAATGTATCATCGGTTTTGGGGACAGGGCAGCCCTTTCCAAGCCCAGAAACATAATGGCATTCTTGTGCTTTTGAAAGCAGCACAAAGATCCTCTCCCCAGAATCCCAGATTTCTGGGCAGTTTTTAGATTAGAGCAAGAAGTCACAAGCCTCCTTGAATCCATTATCTTCCAAAAGACAAATTCCTCTCAAGTTCTCTAGCAAATCTGTCAGCCCCCAAGGTCCAGAGGTCTGAGAACCCTGGAACAGATGTTTCTACTGCTCAGCAGTTCAAAGATAATAGCATAGGTAACACTAAACAAAATTACATTTGAAACATTGATTTTTACTGAATGTCTAAGTACACACTTCAGTTGTCACATTCCAACTGACATCCATTCAGTTAATTTGCTCAAAGACAGCTTTTATAAATCAAATAAAAGTTGTCTTAATAATTTGAAACTTTAAGCCCAAAGGACCACCTGGTTCACCAAGTCTTGTCTTCTCCAGTTCTAGAAAGCCATGCAATAGTCACACAAAACTGAAGTCCATTAGATACTTTGAACTGTGAGGTATTTACAAAAGACATCTTTGAGGCCTCTCAGGCTAGAGTTTACATTGGACATTACTGTTGATGGAAAATATCAATTGCAAGTCCCCAAATCAAGGCTACTACCTTTGTCTTTGTCTTACTGAGAATTTTTAACTTAGAATCATTAAGGTTGGAAAAGACCTCTAAGATCACCTAGTCCAACCATCAACCCAACACTGCCATACCTACTAAACTGAGTCCCAAAGTTCCAGATGTTTTTTTGAACACCTCCAGGGATGGTGACTCTACCACCTCTCTGGGCAGCCTGTTCCAATGCTTGAATTTCTTGTATTTTTTTTATTCCAAGAGAGGCTCTGTTATTTCTTTTCACATGAATAACAAGCAAACCCCAAGAAAAGGATAAAAATTGAGATAGGATATTTAATAGGTCAACTCAGTGAAGATGTTCTGATAATCTCCATAAAACCACCTCCTCCTGCCTTGAATTGATTAGCATAATTTTTGAATTCCTGGTGTGACACTACAAAACAATCTGGTCTCCAACTGCAGAAGAACTACCGTAAGCCTAACCATTTATAGGATGTACACGTACGTCATCACAAAGGAACAGCTATTACCTACAGTTATCACCAAGAAAAATAACTGACTTCATAGTGGAGTTTATAGGAAAAATAACTCATGAAATTTAGTGTTATGCAGTCAAACTAGAACCAGAAAAGTCCAGAAATGCAGAAGATAATTTAAAAGTACAAGTCTCATGAAATAATGAAGACCAAAGAAGTTAAGGGCCTCAGAGATCAAGGATGAACTACATACAAATCATTCTTCAGAAGTTTGATAACTGGTGAGTCATGAGAAATGGCAACAGTATTTTCTTCTCTTCTTAGTAGAAACAAGCAGACACAGAAGGAGAGGGTAGGTATTTGCTTAATTAAATACTCATCTACAAAATTAGCCATATACAAAACGTTGTTCTCACTTCCTCTATTGACAGACCACTCATGTAAGCAGCCAGACAGTATCAGTAATATTTCTAGAATGAGTGTCAAGAATCACTAGGATGCCAGCTAAAATGAACTAAAACACATACAGGAGGAAAACGTAGCTGGCCCCAGCTACAGATTCCAGCTATCATGCCAGGCTTTTGGCATGCACAGGCTGGCAACACAGGCCAAGCTGCCAGTCGGTAAGAAAAGCAACTACATGAATGCAACAGAAGCAGACTGTATTAGACCACACTGACCAAAGCATAGATGAATAGAAAAGAGCATATTTGCTAGTCCTGTGTACTTTACTGCATCCTGTAAAGATGAAAAATTAAGTCAGTAGTAGAAAGGGGAAACAGTCACACAGCCTTTGTTTCCATTTCCTTCAACTAGCTTTCATTAAGGACTGTTACTACTACACAAGTTCTCTTAGCTACCTTATTAGTCTTTCTTGATGAAAGTAACACAAGCCACATGTAAATGGAAATTGGTGCATATATACTCAAAGGAGAAAAGGTTTTGCCGGTTGGTAACTGAACTTGAACTTTCACCTCTGCATGAGGCTCATCTGCCTATTAAATACTGTAATAAGTGTGCACTGTTCTAATCACAGTTCCCCTCTTTCTCCTGTGTCAGCCAAAGCCAGTTGAAACATTTTTGTTCAACTGGAAGAAAACAGGTATTTTTCTATCAGCTATACAGCTAGTTAGAAAAAAAGCACCATAAATATCGCCAAAGTCTGTTTGTTACTGTAAGCTGCAGGCAAAACCCCCTGACATTAATTGCGATAAGGTTAACAGTGTTTTCATCAGTATTATCTCCCATAGACACTTTCCAGAAATGTTGACTATTTATAAATTCCTGAACACCACCAAGTTTGTGTAATCCCAGAGAAATGATACACTGCAGAGTACGCACACTCTCATGAGTCAGATTAGTTTACGTTAACAAGTAAGTGACAGGGCATTCTGTTTGTTTTCTCTTCCTCTAGTCTTCAAACAGTGCTAACTAATTGTATGAATACGTCTTGGAATTTTTCTTCTCTTTTGTATTTGGATCAAGATCTCTCCACTTGCAAGTAACTGTCATGTCAGCCTATTCCTCTAGCTGATGAAAGCCAGATGACATGCTCCACAAAAACAAGCACTGTTCTTAGGATACCTGTAAGCAAATTTGCGACACTTGATACTCCTTATCACGCATACCTGTTTATTTCATTAAAGAAGTTCTTAACATCTTTTGTATGTCCTAAGCGTATCATTTTTGGACAAGCAGCAATTTACTTAGGGAATACTTCCTTACTTCAGACACCTTTTAAATTCCTCTATAAGCTTTTGGAAGGGCTATATGGTATGTGACAGTAATAGCAGGGAACAGAACTTCATAACTCAGAAAACAAACTGTAGTCTTAATATCTTACTAACTTTGTGTTCGGGGTTTATGTGGCAAGCTGTTGGCAGAGGGGAGGCTGCAGCAGTGGCCACTGTGGGAAGAGGCCAGGGATTGCTCCACACGGGACACAGCCGGCTCCAACAGACCCACTGCAGAGCATGGCTGAGCCCCTCAGCCAAGCTGGGGACACCTCTGGGAAAACACGTTTAAGAAAGGGAACACCAAAGTTAGAGAAACGAGGAGGAGGAACAGCTCCGTGGCAGAGTAGATATCCCCTGCAGCTCACAGAAAAGCCCAAATCGGAGCAGATATCCCCTGCAGCCCATGGAGGACCCCACACAGGAACACAAGGGTATTCCCTTAAGGAACTGCAGGATATTCCTGAAGGAACTGAGCCCACACCAGAGCAGAGGAAAGCCATGAAGAGGAAGGAGTGGCAGAGAGATACCACTATGTGCTGACCGCAACCCTGCTGCCATCCTCCATGTGAGCTTGCAAGGCAGGGCTGGGGCATGGGGTTTGGGAAGTCTGGAGTGAAGGAATGAAGCCAAGCCTGGGAGAGGGGGGAGGAAAGGTGTGCTTAATGTGTGTTTAATGTTTGAGTTTGTTTCTCACTACCTGAATCAATTTTAATTGGCAATAAATTAGTTCATTTTCCCCAAGTAGAGTCTGTTTTGCCAGCAATGGTAATTGGTAAACAATTTCCTGTTGTTATCTCAACATATTACTTTACTGTTTCTATTTTTCCTGTTTTATCCCCCTGCCTTACAAGAGTTAAGGGGGTGGCACAAGCAAGCAGCTGGGTGGGAATTTGGCTGTTAGTAAAGTCTAACCCAGCACACACCGGTTAACAGAAATTATCCCCTGGATATCAACCTCTAGAGCCTACAAACTATTTCAGAAGGTTTGGAAAAGGTAACAAAGAAAAGTGAGTCTTAGTAGACTTATACCTGCCAGCTTGTGATCTATTACTTCACCAGAAGATTTCAGAGGATGTTACAGCTGAAAGTCTCTGCTTTAAACTTTTATTCAGAGTGTAAGTTTCAGCCTTCCCATATTAACTTCACAAAAATGTATAGCCCCAACCCCCAAAGTAATAAAACCTTTCAATGTAACAATAACATATTTAACCACAACCTTTCCATAAATTAGTCGCTCGCATTACTATAACTTACATTAAATGACACAATGGTAGAAACATTGTCCATTTGTTGTCTTAATATAATAATTAAACAATGTGGGAGAAAGTATTATCCTTTATAACAAACCTATTTAAAAACAGTGAAAGATATGACTGTTCATGAGCCTTCCAAAAAAGGCTACACACGAAGGTGCAGAATGCTCAAGACATTTCCAAGTGGGAGAAAAAGAAGCTACAGCGAGTAGATAGGCTGATAAAATGCTCTAATTCATCGAAGCTTTTAAAAAAGATGCTATAAATTGAGATTGCACATACCTCAGATCCTTATTTGAAGTTTTCCCTAAGGATTCTCATGATAGGACCCTTCAACCAGCTAGGGTTGAAGGGAAATGATTTTCAGCTGATACAGCAGCCTTTCGTTTGCTGTGAACCAATCCCCAGCCAAATTCAATTCCACAGAGCTGTTACAGAGGGAGCAGCTCCTCAGACTATTTACAGAAGCTATATTCTTGAAAGCTGGTGGTTTGAATCCTGATTCGTCTAACAGAATTGTAAATCCTGAGCAATTCTATAGTTTGTATCACACACACATACACACACAAAAGAAATCTTACTGTCCCCTTTTCCTTCAGATCATTTTTAACCTCTTTGCTCCAGTTTAACAGTTGTTCAATAACTATTATAGTTATCTTCGATAGCTATTCAGGATTAACTCTTCAGACATACTGTGCAAGTGCAAAAATAACCATTTGAAACAGTAGAAAGATTAGCAGCATTAGAAAAAAATCAAGTTCCGATTTTTGTATTGCTCGGGGTTGGTTTTTTTTATTATTCTGATGAAAGATTTTCTCCTCCTTTACACTACAATAGCATGGTATATGGAAATCAGTTAACATTATTTCTCTATTTTTATTTTGCTTGCCAAAATATTAGATAGCCTGCTTGCTTGTCAAAAGACATGGGAGGGTAAGAGTCATCTCCAAGAAAAAAAGTCCTTGATACCAAAAGGAGATGAAACTTGCTCTTTTAGACTTATTCTTTTCCCATGAATTTATCCACAGGATTTCAAAAGAATCTCTGTTTTAGCTTTTTGCTGTCTACTATGAACATAGTCCTCAGATCTCTGCCACACCCTCAGCTGTGGTTACTAACAAGCAGGTTTTTTTCCAGGTAAACAAAGACCTTAGCATCCACTAAAGTCAAGAGATGCTAAATGCAGGCACAGCATCTGTCAGTCTTCAAACATGATCTTTTTATGCCTTCTTCTGTTCTTTTATATATTACAAAATATGTAAATGAATGCTCTTTCAGTAATACAGCTGGTGTTACTATTTTATTCTGCACATTTTGCAATACTATTAAGTGTCTTACTTCCTATTTCAGTTTCTTTTGTGACATGCTACTTCACTTCCTCATCTTGAATTAGGCATCCATCCCCCTCTTTTCATCCTCTCTAACGTCTGCTGTCTCTTGGCAGCACTTGAAGGGTTTCATGGCTTTTTGCCTGCTCTAGCCTTTCTTTCTGCAAAGAATGCCCAGTCTTTGTAGCACTCTTATCTTAGGCTTGTTACAGTCATTAATTGATAACACACACACTGTTCTAGTTCTTCACGTAATTAGAACTGCAAGATCTTTTTCTGCCTCAGTGCTACAGCAAAAAAAATTTGAACATTTGAGCACTTTACAGAAAGCGTGTATCCAAAGACTGCTTGCCTTGTACAGATGATTTCACGTGGTTGTCTTGAATTTACTCAATAACCTTCAGAGTGGCTGTAAAGACTGTGTAGACTGGATGTTTCACTTGCCAAGACAAGGCATTTATAGCCATGTCTGCAATCTTTAAGAAATGTTTTGAATAATTATTCAGAAGTATCGGTCGCCAGTGTAGTATCATCCA
Source organism: Scopus umbretta (assembly GCA_013400535.1). NCBI lineage: Eukaryota > Metazoa > Chordata > Aves > Pelecaniformes > Scopidae > Scopus > Scopus umbretta. The sequence goes on from VZTL01063883.1 coordinate 9,246, forward strand.
GTCCAGATATTCCTGTTCTACAGGGTCATCTCACTGGCTATTAAATTTTAAATTGTTGAAATTCTGTGCACAGCACAATTCTAATTATTGACTACCTTTCTGCACTGAAAACAAAAGCTCTCCCTCACATATAATTAAAAAGAACAGGGGGAGAAAAAAAAAAAATCAGCTAGCAATCTAGCTTCACATTTTAAGCTAATCCAACAAATGCTCAGAGGGAGTACTTAATACCAGTCGCTCCCTTGCTCTATTCAGATCTGAAGCCTCTCTACCCCCCCTTATCCCTTTTCCCAAACCAGTGACAGCAGTGATACATAGGCAGTATGTTTTAACACTTTTTAACCAGCCTTCCCAAAAATGTATTCCCCACATTTGACCTTAAAATTTTAAGATCAAGACTAGGACATTATCAAAAGCGACAGAAGCATGACAAATTCCTTCCAGCACTGACGCGTTGTCAAAAAGGATGTTTAATTTTCACTACCATTCCACATTTTTTTCTAAAATGTAGTTTTTTGTTAATGCTTGAAGAGATTTCCTGTTCTTTTAAGAGTCAGGATACTATGCTTTAGAAGTTCCTTTCATCCCGTGTTTTGAATGGCCTACGGCAGACTGAAATCAGAGGCAGAGAAGATAAGAGTATACATACTTTGGGTATAATCAGCATTGTTCGTGTTCTTGAAAGGTCACTGTGGAATGAACTCACTACTCTGGCAGCTCGCTAGGAATTATCCTCGAATCTTAATAGCACAGATGCATCCTACACCTACTGAAAGATTCTTATTATCACCATTATCATTTACAATTTAATGAAATGTGTATCCACATATTTACAACAACAACTATGTGGATGATCATGGTACTTTTAAGTAGTGCTATATATGGAAACTGTTCAGGTATTTAATTTTTATTAAACGTAGCACCTTGTTCAGACAAAAATTAACAGGAAAAAGCCTGAATAACTGTAGGACCAACTAGAAGAAAAGACAAGTTAATACTTTGTGGCTATGTGGCATACTACACACTACAAGTTTTCCTTTAAAAATAAAATCCAAGCAACAGTGGAGACTTCTTCTGTGGTTTTGTCTAAGAGCATTAATAAAGCGTGCAGCAAGAGGAGAATATCCGCAGTCAAATACAAGGACTCCCCCTCCCTCGGTTGTCAGTAGCCCTACTGCTGCTATCCAGCAAGCACAGAAAGCAAGCCGGGGTGGGGGGAACAAACTCCAAAAAAACAAACCACACATGGAGAGGGGGAGCAAAAAGATAAACAGAGCGATAAAGAAATGCAGGGAGAAAACAGGAAGCAGGAGTCTGACAATGACAGGAAAGATAGACAGAGCAGTCTGGCAGATGAGAACAACTGATAACAACCTGAATTCAACTTGCAACTCAAACAGCCAATCTATTGACAGAAATCTTAGTAAGTGCCAGAATTAAGTGCTACTAGTTAAGCCTTTAGCTCCCCAGGTATACGTATTAAATAAAAGTTTAATTGTGCAACTGATAGTGATTCATTCACAGAAGCTTAGCTTCACCTGATACACAGGAAAGACCTGGAATCTGCAAGTAAGAACTACATGCTGAATGAATTACTTGCATAATACATATCTCATTTGTCACAGTAGTTAAATTTATGCCAATAAAGCAGGCACTGACACATACAGAGAGATTCATCATTGAGGCAGATGAATATCATTCTAGAAAACAGCTACCATTCCCACCTTTCTCTCGGAATTTTTATTGTGCTGCTAAGTCATACGTAAAAAAAGGCAAGGGGAGCCTTTTTTACATTGAGGCAGCTAAAAATTATGTGAAAACTGCTAAGTATCTCTATGCTTAATTAAACCATTAAGCACTTATGTTACAAAAACTTAAACCCTAATACTCTCAGGTTGAGACACACAAAAGCTGAGAGATTTTAAATCTGGTATCTTCATTTTGGAACCTCAGTTCTTCATGTTCAAGATAATATCATTACCTCAGCTCTGACTTGCAGATAACTTAATGAAAAATTATAAATACATCAATATTACAGGGAAAAAAAACCAACTCAAAATGAATGCTTTATTTGGGTTAAGTTTTTGACTGTGAATAAGATTATGCCTACTCACTGAGTAACTGGACAAAAAGTCACTAAGCACCATGTGCTAATTACTGGAGAGAATATGAAAAAATAGCATTTGATCACATTATTGAAAACCATCCTAATGCTTTCACACAGGGGAAAAGATTTCTGGCACACCTTCACACTTTTTAGTGACTGTGGTCACCATGGTTACATGGTGTTCTTTTAACAAAGAATCTACGTGCAACACTGAAACAGGGACTGCAGAACTCTTACAGAAGGTGAGGAAAAGATGAGATCGGAGGGGAACTAGTTGAAGTTTGGCATCTCTGGAGGTTGAAGATGCCCCTGCTCATTGAGGGGTGTGGTTGGACTAGATGACCTTTAAAAGTCCCTTCCCACCCAAAGCATTCTATGATTCTATGAAGGCGAAAAAACAATTTGAATTGGCCAGTAGATGCCACTTGACAGACCTTGCTGAGCTAGATCAAGAACTAAAGTAACTTGCACCTTCCCTCAGGACACAGAAGGACCAAAAGTCTTTATTATCAAAATTTCTGCTGGTATTTCCAAGGGTCAATAAGCCTGTATTTCTCTTTCATTGCCTAGATATACCTGATATTTCAGGTTAGGCCTCTGATGATTTACTACATTTTGATAAACAGTATAAAGAAGCAAGCCAATTAACAATAAGATATTGAATAACAGAAGAGTTTGAGATAGGTAAAAGCTAGATGCGTTCAAGCTGAAAGCATCACTTTACTTAATTAAGTTCAAGGTTGCTGGTAAGTCATAACATTCCTATAGGAAACGGCAGTATCTTACCAGAACATACAGAACTAAGCAACCATGAACTAAGCATCATGACATATATGCTTTGCTAGCATAAGAATGACATCAGCTCTTACATGTCATTTCTGAGAACAGCTACCTAGCAAATGCAAATTGACCAACAGTAAGTTCAAGCTCAGCACATCTATCACACTATGTAATCTTCTCAATCAAGATCAGGCGAAGCCAAAAAGAAGGAACCTGGTACGGTACAAACCACATTTGGTTCACCCATTTCTGTACGCTGTCCTTTATTGTGAATCTGTACTTTCTCATGCAATTCCAGCCCTATAAGAGCAACATAACAGCATGAGTCACCTTGTGGCTGGAATGAATAATGTACTAGACTCCTTATGAACTTTAATCTAAAACCAGTTTTATGACAGTACTGCATGTTCAGCAACTGCACACATCAACTTCAGCAAGCGTATCAAAAGGTGAAACCATGAATGCAGTTGGTTGCAAATACTACAGCTGAATTGCTAAAGATTTACTTCTCATACCAGCACATCAGAAGCTACATTATAAAGGTATATAGATTAATTTGAGTTAGAGGTAAAATACTTGCTTACTGGTTGTTTTTTTTCCGAATTAAAATGTCAAATTTATTTAAATATGACCTATGACTTATTGCCGAAATATAAGCGTGTTTTAAGTTATTACATTTTAAAGTAATTTTTTTTAAAGAGATTTATTAAAGCATCATTTGAACCTAGCATATAGCAAACTGTCCACCTAGATCTTTGAGTTTTCAGATTATGGTCAACTGAATGGAAAACACCTAAATGTTCAAGATACTACCTCCTTTTCCCCACCCACTTTTAACATTAACACCTAGGAAGAAGTGAAATAACACACAGTTATACAAAACTGAAATATTAAACCTGCTATATATGCTCCTCAGTTTTTAATTTTTGCCCTTTTGTTCCTCTAGGAAAGGCAAGGAAAAGGAAAAAATAGCAAAATACAGCATAAGGAAAGCAAAAAAACAAACCCCAAACCAACTTTGTGCTTGTTCTGGTTTCAGCTTAGTTCCAAGCATTTCAATACAAAAATATCCTCCAGGTGCTTACACAGAGAGAAGACATGACACAGAAAGATCATTCTTTAGAAAAAGCAATTCAGCTGTACAACAGACACAAAATAAGATTAAAACTAAGCCGCCTAGGTCATCTGCTCTTGCTCCCATTCTCCGTTTCTCTTTTGAGACTGTAACAGCTTTGGACATCTGCACTAGGAACCGAGCTGGAACACCAATCTGGCTAAAAATTCACCCTGCAAAAAAGATTACCCTTTCAACATATATCAGTTCCCCAAGTTCACCATAACTGCACAACTTATTGTGCCAGCACACACAAAGGCAAGGCTGCACAGGGCAGCTGCGCGCAGTTCTTGCTTCATACGGTATCAATGTCAGCTAACAGACAGCATAAGCAGCATTCAAAACTATAACCTAAATGTTAGCCACTTCAAAAGCAAAGGAAACCAATCCTGTACTGCCACATTCTTAAAAGTGGGAAGGAACCGTTAGACAGTATGTACACCCATATAGCTTTTACGTTGCGCCCCCTCCACAATTTTACTGAAGAGAGATAAAAAGCAGTATTTTCTGCAAATACAAGGAAATACTAGAATGCCAGTTAACTAATTGCTATAAAATATTTGAGCAGTCTTTTTTGAGGTCAGCTTTTCATGAGCTATTGACAGAAAACCCTTGAAGTATTGTAAGCGGTTTTAAAAACAATAATGATGTCTAGATGTTCCTTACTTTTAAAGCAAGCTGGCCAGCCAGTATTTTACAATAGTTTTGGCAAACTAGACTGACAAAGCAAGTAAATTCCAAAGACTAGTAACACAGGAAGGGATTTGTTCTACATTTTCAAGACACAAATCCTATTATTCTTATCACTTGTAAACAACATAAGATGACTTGAGTTTCATGTGGAGAAAAAGAACTAATTAATCCAGAGTGTAAAGCAAATTAAGTGTTTCTAAAAGCAGAGCAATTATATCAACGTTAATATAACTGGATCAGAGTTTGTATAGTGGCTATTGAATGGGGCAACTTAGATTTCTGCTTTTTATTTTTTTCCTTAAAAAAAAGGGGGCATTTGTTCATAATCAAGAAATGTACTGGTAAAGCTTTATATACTTTGCAGTTATTTATTGGCCAACATAAAGGGACAGAAAAAATAACCAACATGAAGTCATGTGTTCACACTTTAAGGCTATGGGATCACAATACACCAGAAATTAACAAAACCAGTACAGTTTCAAGTGCACTGCTTTAAGACAGATCTACTGAACACCTACTGGTCAGAAAATAGCTGTGACTCCCAAACTGATTAAAAAAATTAAAAAGACTGCAACCATTGCAAAAGTGTCATACAGCAATAAACCCCGCGCCCCCCAGCAAAGCGAACCAATGCTAGTTTTGGGAATGTCCTTTATAAATAAAGATCTCTACAGTGGAAACAAACATGCATTAAAGTTCTCAAAGATATCATAGCACAAAAAAATTGGCTCAACACTGGAGACTCAAACATGTCTGTACAAAATGAAGCAATGCTTCCTCAGGGATAGGACAGCACCTTTTTACTGTTACTGTGTCAGAATTATGATTTATCAATCACTTTAAAAGACACACCCACCACAATCTATAGCTAGGTATACCAAAGAATGCCAATTTACTTACACATTCAGAAAAAAATAAAACCACTGTTAAGAAAACTTTTAAGAAGTACTTATGATAGAAATCAACATTGTGGCCTGCCATGTGACCAGGCTTACGTTTTTGCTCCAGAGAAATCTGAGGTTAACCAACTAATAATTAACATCTGCACTCAACTGGAAGACATATAGCTTTAGGGATGTGTATTACAAAACATGCTATTTTCTAAAGTCTCTTTATTCTAGTTAAAAAAAAAAAAAAGCCTAACAGGCTAATTTGCAGCTCATTGCTTATAAAAAAATTGTGCAGACAAGCCCCCAGTGTACATGATAAACATGCATAAATATAACTTTCCTTTTTCTAATGGAAAACATCTAATAAAGGATTGTCTAACTTCAAATGGAGCTAATATGGTCAAAGTACTTTTTAAAACTTTCCTAGTCTCAAGTCAATTATTTCAGCAAAAGTAGAATCATTGCAAATATAAGTAGACACAACACAATATACTGATAAAATTACTCTTCATGTAGTTA
>VZTL01063886.1:0-32663 GCA_013400535.1 Scopus umbretta
AAAAAAAAAAAAGACTAAGGGGGAAGGGGAGGGAGGATGAGAATGGGAGGGAAGAGGGGAAAAATAGAAAAAAAGAGAGAGAAGAAACCCACAAGAAACTGTTCACATTTCCCGAGACGTCGACAAAGCTTTTATGAATATAACTGGATTTGTAACAAGCATTGCAGCTGCATATAAGGCATTCAGACATGGAGACAATTTTACTAGATAATAGACTATCACGCAGGATACAATTTAAATTAAAAAATGCAATTTTCACCTTGAAATGAACAAATGATTACAATTTCTATACAAATTAAGGCATTCAGGCTCTCTTTCAGTAGTGGCATCAGTCCATGAAATATGACATAATTACCATGAAATACATTTTCAAATATTTTGATTTTTGTCCGCCGCTTTTAAAAAACATAGCCCCAGCTTCTGTGTGCATATGTGTGTGTGTGTGTGTCTGTGTGTGTTTGTGCGTGGGGGGGAGAGCAGCTCGCATTATCCCACCTTCTGGGGAAAAACACATTAAAAAGAAAAGAAAAACTACCCAAAGATTAAGCTTCCCCCCCTCTCCCTCCTTCTCACTCCCCCTCCTCTTGACTTGCGAGATAAAATTGAAAAAAAAATCAGACAGAAAGAAAAGGAACGCAAGCGAAAGGCTCTAAAGCCTCCAGATTTATCTAAATTACTACGCTTATCTGCAAAAATCACATCTGCTGGTTATCTACTAGCTCCGCAGATCTCCTGGCCCCCCTCCCCTTTCTCCCTCAAAATGATGTTTTTTATTCCTCTCTTTTATTTTTTAATTATTTTTCCATTATGTTCTCTTTTTATAGCTGGATATACAAGGCGAATCAGAGAAATTGTGACCCACGCGCTGGCCCGTGGAGGGGGAGGGAGACGAGAAGAAATAACAACGGGGAAGTTTGCAGGAGTAGGTGGACTTCGGTGGGGAGAGGAGGGTGGGCGAGAGCGGCCCTGACGCCTGCCCGGTTGCAAGGAGCCGTCGCAAAGGAGCGATGCCAAATGCTCTGCTGCTTTCCTTCAACCGGCTTTACCCACGTCGAATACTCTTTGTGCCAAGGCGATGCCGTGATTTCTTTTTATCCCCCCCCACTATTCAAGAAAACCCACTGTGGGGACCAGAATAGGAGCTGGACACCCCGCTCTGAAACATTAGGATCAATATTTTGGGTAAAATTTCCTACTTAAGTAGCTAAAGGTAGGGTGCCTCCATCGAGATTTCACCAACCCCTCCTGATTTACAGTGGTGCTGACTGCGTGGGGTGGGTGTCAGGCTGGAACCGGTCTCAAGCTCTGTCCCGTTGTCCTCCCGCCTAACCTGCGTTCTTATTTAGCACATACTTAAATTAAAGGCCAGTAGTGGATCGGGAGAATGAACTGTACCCGAAAATTAGCGACGTTGCCTGGTGCTTTGGGAGATGTGTGTCAGACTTGCCCTTTTTCAATTCCACCATAAAATGGGTCACAGGAATATTGCACCAGGCGGGTGTGTGCTGTGGTTAAATTGTTCCCTAGAACGCAACCGAGTATCTTTAGATGGTAAATGTATAGTACGTTTATGCGTGTTCCGTAGCTGAGAGGGGAAGCAGGGTCCTTTAGAAATGCCTGTGCTGCCTGCAGATGGAAACACCTGGGTTGCACAGGTGAAAGTCATTGTCATTAAGCACAAAGGTTTTGGCACCACTCTTTGTTAGCTGAGGAGGAGTAAAAAGCTGGTCCTGAGCTGGAAGAACTGCCATCAGGTTTGTCAGCCCTTCTCAAAAGTGCCTTGAAGTTAGCTGGTGCAGCCTTTGCTGCAGCACGCCATTGATGGAGCTGCATGTTCTTCTGATATGTTGTGGGTATTGGGATAACAAACTGGGAGGATGGGGCTGGGAGGTATCCTGTGAGCTTTGTCGTGTGGCCTGGATGTGAAAGCTTGGCTCAGTTTAAAACAGTTTTTTGGTGGAGACTTGGTGTGATGGGGGATAATGCTGAATATTGGCCTCGTGGTGGGCACGGCCAGGTCTTTAAGTTAAAATGTTTGCAGCTTTTTGTGCATGGTTGTGTTGTGGAGAGCATTCTTGAGAAGCCTCATGCATGGAGTTTGTCCTGCTTCCTTGGTTCTCCCTGAAAGTCCCACCGACGTCCAAGAAGCCAAGCTCCGGTGAGGCAGGTTTCTCCCTGAACGCCTATGCAGCGCATAACCGTCGCTTTGGGTGCAGTGGAATAACTTTGCTTTGTGATTTCCATCCTGACCTCTCTCCAAAACTGTGTCTCTGCCTGCGTCTGTGTCTCTGTGGGGAATGGGGAGCTTGCTGTGATATTTCCAGCTTTTGTTGCTTCAAGGTTTGTTGACCCTGATTCATGTTTCTGAGATTTTTATCCCCAAAATCACAAGTGCTGGAGGCATGGGTTTCTTCCAGAAAATTCACGCTCTGTGATCTCTGTTCAGTGCAACAGCACGTCAGGGAGGGGAGGGGGGGAAATCATCTCATATCAATTGGCAAATTTGATGAGCTTGTGGCAAAAAACTGCTGCAGACGGCAGAGGTGAGCATCCCCTGTGGCTGCTCGTGTCGCACCACGGGGGCTTGGGCCACCGGAGACTGGCGTGGCTCCTTAAGGATCTAAGTGGAATATTAGCTAAATTTTGCAATTCTTCTAAGTTGTCCATGAGGAAATGATGGTGTTTAGTGTTTCGGGTGCTCGTGAATAAGGAGGAGCTGAGACTTATTTAGCTGAAGTCTCAAAATCCAGTTACCTGTGGCAGGAGCCACCTGGCAAAGGATGTTAGGACTGGCCAGGAACTCACACACACTCACGCCCCCATTATAAATGTTTTTAGTTTTATTAACATATACTTTTAAATTTTCCCATCTTAATCTAGAAAACCTAGCAACTCTTTATATTTAATAGCAAACATTTATTTCAGTTTAGAAAAACATAAGCAGAAAAAAATGCCAAGATTTGGTTTTTAATACCATCAATAATTTCAGCTGAGAAATTATTACTAATTTGGTGAGAAAAGGCACTTTAACAGAAGCTGAACTTGCTTGTTTTACACTCTAGCAACAAAATGTGGTGTGCCCAGTGCACTGAGGGCATCGCTTGCAATAGCTCCTCGGGGCCAGGAGGTTGGACCGGGTGTGCTGTCCTGCTGGGGCTGAAGCTATGGCTGAGGTCACAGCTGAACGGAGTTTTGTAGGGCCTCAGCTCAGCCCCAACCACCAAACAGAACCAGAGCTAGCTCTGGCCATCTCCACTGCATCCCAGCCACAACATCTCCTTCCACTGTCACCTGTAATGCAGAGAAGAGGCAGGTTCCGATCTCTTATTAACTGTCCAGATGAAAACAAAACACTGAATACCCCAACTTCAGTGAAGATGCTCTGGATTTAGAGGCGTTCCAAAGAGCCTGTCCTGTTTTTGCCAAGCCTGGTGTCTGTAGAGATGCTGCACAGAGGGAGTGTGCCCATAAATGAAAACCAAACACACACACACACCCACCCACCCACACCACAAAAAAACCAAACCCATAAATGAATTCAAGAAACACCTTGCTTTTTTTTTTTTTTTTTTTTCTTCATTCCTCCCCATCTCCTAAAGGAGGAGAGGGCAGGAGGGGTCTGGCAGGGGAAGTAAAAGCAAGCAGGACGGTGGGATTAGGATAGGTCAACGCAGGGCTGGGTGCACCCTTCCCGCTCTTGTCAGCGAGGGGGCTTGGGAGATCAGTTATAGGAAAAGCAAAGAGTCATCCTCGATAGCTCCGTTTCCCAAGCTCATGGGCACAGCCCTCGCATGGACTATGGGCTGGCTTAGAGCTCAGGTTTGGTCTTTTATCGGCTTTGCACAGTCCTGCATTTTTATTTCATTTTTATTTCAATGAGAGTTTGTTCTTTTAACCAAAGCTGCAGACAAATGTGTCTCTCCAGTCCTGGGCTCCTGGCAAATCAAAAGCTTCAAATCTATACTAAGATGAATACTTCTTCACACATGTATTTTCACTTGCCTTTGAACCCAAATAAAGCCAATATGTGTCTCTACCGATAGAGGTGCAGCTGCTCCCGGGGAGCCAGTGATGCTCCTTGTGATCGGGATGGGGGTAAAGCAGGTCTGCATCCAGCTCCAGATGTTAGAAGAGAGCAGTTATTCATTACCAGTCCCCAAAGCCACCATCACCCAGCCAGATTTTCACATACCCAACCTACATCTCAAGCCCTACCTTCTCACAGAGAGGTGGCTCCTCTGCAGAGCTCAGCTCTCAAGTTAGAAGTGACTTCCCAAGCTTTGCAAGAGCATCGCTGCTCCTGGAAGAGGTGCAGCCTAGCCCCGCGGAGCCCATGAGGTCTGACGACATTATTCAGGTGAAGCCCCGGGTTACTAGCGGTTTGTTCTGCAGGACCGTGCCTAGCCTGGGAACCATCTAACGCTGTCTAGAGCCATGTTCTTCTCAAATCTTCAACTTAAACGTGTGGCTTAAGCTTACTGATGGCTTCAGCTCACTCCTAGTGTAGGTCCACTGGACATCTGAACGTCTAATATCTTCCCAGCATCTTATTTCTACCTAGGAGTCTACCCACCGGTACCTTGTTAGAGAAATAGTTTTGAAGGAATGCTCCTGAGCTCCAGTTGTCATCTAGCCATGGCAGGAGGGAGGACAGTGAGGCTCTCTGTGAGTGTGAGATTGTGCAGGTCTGGCCTCGGCTGGGTTTGCTGGGTGCTCAGGAGGTTTGGGCTTAATTTCTTCTCCAGCCGTGCTCAACCGGTGCTTTCGCTCGGCTGGGGAATCCTTCTTCCCTCACAGCCACCTCTTGCTGTCACCGTTTGACAGCTCCTGCAGCAGGGCTTTGCAGCTGTGGCCCCGAAGGGCGGTTGCAGAGACCCAAAACCATGCGAGTTTTATTATTATTGTTGTTATTAAAATTGCAAATTAATTAATTGTAATTAAGAAAGATAAAACTTACAGGAAGGGAAGCACAGCAATTACACTGGCGGAGTGCTGGCAGCAGTTTCTCGCCTGCAGAACAAGGGTGTTAGCACAGCCGTAAATCCTGGCTGCAAGTTTTTAACTTCAGGAAAGACCCAACTACCTGCAATCCCGGGCATCGGCTCAGTCCTCCAAGGGCGAGGAAGGGGGATTTTTTTTTTTTTTAACCACAAGCACAAGGCATGCAGGCTAGCTCCATCCGTCACGTGTTATGGAAAGGTGCTCCCACCGCTGCCCCAAATAGGCAAACTGTTGGCGAAACTCAAGCGCATCCTTTCCTCTGTGCTAAAACAAAGGATGCCCTGTCTCTAGGAAGACCACCAGGGAATGGAGCAAGCTACAAGGTATTCCCAAGGAAATCCTCCCCTCTGAGCCTAGATTTTACTTAGTTTTTTTGAAAACCTCCCTGTGCCTTTAAAGCTGGCCCCAGCTGGGTTTGCTACCCTACTGAAGAGGATGCGAAATTAAGTTATGTGAGGCTCCTGCAGCTGAACCAGATGCGACTAAAACCAGCCTCTTTATGTATTCATGAGCTGTGTGGAAGAGAAATAAAAGGATTCATTACCACGCAAACTGTTACTAATGACATGTACCTGGTGCCGAGCACCTCTGGAAATCTAATGCGACACACTGGAGGAGAAAATGTATTCGCTTTTCAGAGGCCGGCGCTGAATGGAAAATTTCCCCTCCTTGGCCCTTCCTCATTCTGCATTCGCTAAAAGCAACATTTACAATTCTTCTGCCATTATGTCCTACCAGGGCCTCTGCGCTTTCTGTCACGACCTTGATATTAGCTGAAAATTGGAAATTCGCTGGCATAGCAGAGGTGGGGAGGGGTGGGAATCAACTTGCTCTGCCTCCTCGTTTGCCATGCACTGAAGAAAGAAAGAAAGAAGAAAAAGAATGAAAGAAGCAATGCTTAACTCTTTTTAACTAGCCAGCAGGAAAAGGTGGAGGGTGCGTGAGCAGGAAGAGATGGGAGACAGGGATAAATGTGAGTGGATGCAGTTCAGCATCATTTCACAGCCCGCGGTGGACATTGCCTCTCTGCACCGGCTCTTCTGGTGCTGGACAAGGTGTTAGGAAAGAAACTATTTTATCCTACCCCCAAATCCCTTTCCCAGCCTGTGGGCAAAGAAGCCAGCTTATGGGATGCCTGCTTAGCACTGGCTGTGCTCTGTCGCTGGCGGCGTACGCTTGCCAGCCACTGAGCTCTGCCATGCTTCAGCATCGCACCGTCCTTTCTGTAGCCACACCGCCTATGGAAAACTCCTCATCCCTTCAAAGGACCTCTGCCATACACCCAGCATGGCCATGTACTTATCCCAAGCTAATTCCAGACCGCTTTGCCTCTTCTTTCCCCAGCCTGGCCGCTACTTTTCTCCCTCCCAGCTGTACTAGGGTAGTTAGCTGGGAGCGTTCTACAAGGTTTCATCATAGCTGGGTGGTACTTCTTCAGATAAGCTTTGGCCTGGATGCCGGGGAGTTGTGGGGAGGGATAAGGGTCTCAGCAAGGTTTATATTATTCCTTACGTCTGTGTGTGGAGGGTAAATGCTCCCAAAATGGAAGGAGAAGGGTCTCGGTGGGTTCTGTTCTCGCATCCCTTGACACTGATGCAACTCCAGTGCCTTCAGTCAGGTCATTCCTGGGTTACCCCAGAGCTGGTCCCGTAATTTTCATCCTCACTAAATGAGACATATTGCTTAATGAAGGAGCGAGGAGGGTCTACGCATATGGGACAGGGTGGCAGGGAGAAGCAGCACTTGAAACCATTGATGGGGTGTGCATAGGGAGGGAGCCCAGCATTGGCAAGTGAGCAAAACCACTTGCCTGTTTGCAAAATTGCAGCTACTAAAATTTAATTAATGTCTCGGTCAAGTGCAGTCTGTCGGCACTAGTTCTGACCCCTCTAAAACTAGAGCTTGTTTTAGGGAGTGGGCAGAATCGTGCTGGGTTGGAGTACGGCTGCATCGCAGCCTTGAGGCTTCCTCACGCCTTTGCGCGGGTGCCTGTACAGGGGCAAGGGGCTGCACTAGTGCCTTTGCTGGTGACTTTTGACTCTCCGATGCTTGCATCTCCTTTAACAGAAAAAAGACCCTTTCTTTGTATGTTGGCTTTTTAGGAAACTGTTTTGGAAGGAAATTACCTTTCCCTTTTTTCCCTTCATCCCTCTCTTCTCCCCATTTCTGGCTATCTGTGCCTCCCTCCTCCCTTTCCTCCTTTCTAAATCTCTGGCCCTGCCTCACTCCCTCCCCGCCTCTCCCTCACCAGCCCCGTCACTTGTCAAGTTGCTTCTTATCCACTTCATTAGCCCCCGTTCCCTTGTTTACCGAGGGGCATTTGTATTAGTTGGAGAGCTTTCTAATTTAATCAAGGTTAGAGACGCAATTCCAGGTCTTGTTTGCCCAGCATGCTGGCCCTGCTCTCTGATTAATTCACAGGGCGTCAGATGTGCTGTTCTGCTTTGTTTGTCATTTTTCCCATCGCGTCCTACTCCATCCTCCCTATGCCAGGTGCACAGGGCTGGGAAAACACACTGCTTGGGATGGAGAGACCAAGCTGCACCCAAATACACAGGGACAGGACCTGCTTGATGGCTTGATTTCTGCCTGCCTTGAGGTTAACACGCAACAGCTACTGGAGTCACCCAAGAGGAATTTGGTGTAAAAGAGGGGGATATGGGACCCAGAGGTCTCATGATTAGGAGCAAACTTGCCTGAAGTTCATGGTGTCTTCATGGGAGCTAAGCCCTCTGTTCGTGTCTCTCCGTACCAGGGAGGTGAATCCAAAATAGGTAACCAGGTGTTATCAAATATGGGCCACCAAGTTGGGGAAAGCCATGGCTGAGCTGGTGCTGGCCACCATCCTGCCTCACATGGGAGGCCAAAAAACTGTGAGGAATAGCAACATTTGCTCTGATAGTCTCTGCAAATCACAAGTGCATCCCTTTGGGTCTGTCTCCCCAAACTGGCAATTTCCCTTTTCTAACCCAACTTCTCTCCCTTGTCTGCAGGGAGAAGCACTGGCTGCAAGAGAAAGGGTTGTCTCCATCGTTGAGGACCCCTCTGGGAAAACCATCCGCTCTCCCTATGCCCAGTGTGAAGACTTCTCCTCTGACAAGAGAAGGGGATGGGCTTCAGGTCATCGGTGGCTGCTTCCATCTCTGCTGCTGCTGCTGCTGTGGCGTAAATGCAATTAGATGCAATGAAGAGGAACATAAACCTTCCCCAAATCACCTCTCCCAAGCCAAGCTCAGCCCACTGGCCTTCACAGCATCCTGCTACCTTTCTCACACCTCCCTAGCAGGTAAGGTGTGGAGGGTGAGGGGGGATAAGCTGGGTCAGCTGGGGTTTTGTGTGTTGAACACATCGAAAGTGTGAGCGGATTGATTGCTCCTTTCCAGGGTGGTTCGATGGCATCCAGCCCCCTTGGTCTTGTCCCCTTTCTGCCCACCCCCAGCATCAGACAGCTAGAAGGAAGGCAAGGGGAGATGTTAATAAATAAATGACTTGCGTCAGGGGTGGAAGAGGGAGCTGGCGAGAGCATCACCGCTTCGATCCCTGTAGCATTTCACAGCTGTTAAAAGCTGCCGCCTCCTATTGCGGTGATTAGGCAGAACGGCAGCCTCCCATATAGGGTACCACCGCTGCTGCCCTGCCCTCGGTAGCCCTGCTAGGAGATGGGAGAAGGAGGCATCCAGCCCAGCCTGGGTGTTACGGAAGCGCTGGCATCCTTCCTTTGGAGGAAAAGGTACAAGATCTCATTTTCCCCAAATCCTTGAAACTCATCCGACTGCTCCAGACAGGGGAGAGAACAGAAGCCAGCTTCACTACAACATCTGTGAGCCTCTCACGCTCGTTTTTTTGGGCCAAACATTTTGATTTGAGTGATGGCTGGCAAATGGAGACGGAGCCCAGTCCTAGGCTCTCTGAGGAGCTCAGGCTTTGTCTTAAAGTTTGGATTTCCTGGTCTGAAAATCTTCCTGCCCATTTCTGTCCCCACCACCAAATTTATTGATCGTGTTGGGTCACAATTCTGGGATAATGGCTCTCAGCTGGGTCTGAACCTGAATCAAAACCCAAGCTCCACACGGTTGTCAATCCAACCTTGAATCAAAGCCATACGAGTGAGATTTTACATCTGTGTGTCTTTCCCACCGTTGAAACCCGATGAGTTGAGGGGGTTGTGACAAATCGCTAATCCAGATCATCCACTGCATAGGGCTGAGATGCACACCCAAAGCTTCTACCAGCAGCCCCTGCTGGGGAGAACGTTCAGACCTGGAGAAACCCCTGGCCTCTCAAGCAGCCACTTCCCTCCCGTAGAGGGGAAAAAAGGAGAAAACCAGAGGAAGAGGAGCTACGTTATCTTAGTAAGACTTGTGTTGTTAACACACACATTTCCTTCCCAAAGCGCGCGAGCTATACCGTCTGTCCAACTGTCTGCACGGTGGGGTGCAGCCACCCTTCTTTCTTGATGATAAGTGCACCCTGGGCAGGAATTAATGCCGTGCCCACATGAAGAGGCTTTATTTCCATATGCTGGCTGTTGACTGCATCTTGTGCGACAGCTTTCTGTAGTACAAAATGGGTGTAAACCATCACTCCTCTGACTTGGTGGCGTTTCGCAGGAGTATCAACAGCCCCAGGAGAGAACTGGGCCCTGTGTTTGCCGAGTAGCATTAAAGTATTATTTTGCATAAAGATGGGTTGTAGCAAGGCATCGCCTGGAGGTGCCGGGAGGTGTTTCAAAGGTCTCTACTGCATAGATAGTCCGTTCGCATGGCCCTTTTTTTGCACACACCCGTCCGCCACCTGGGTGTGATGCCAAATATTTGCAAGACTGGGGAATCCAGTTTGAAAACAGCAGCCCTG
This sequence comes from Scopus umbretta, assembly GCA_013400535.1. NCBI lineage: Eukaryota > Metazoa > Chordata > Aves > Pelecaniformes > Scopidae > Scopus > Scopus umbretta. The sequence goes on from VZTL01063886.1 coordinate 9,856, forward strand.
GCTGTCCCTCGACTCCCTGCTGGGCAAATAGGTGGCTTTGCAGCATGGTTTCATGCCTGAACTACAGAAATCGCTGTCTGTGATGTGTTGGGGGAGTTCCTCAGTTGTAAAACAGGGATAAGCTTACTGAAATAATGGTCTTGGGTAGCTGTAGGAATTAGGTTCATGTCCATTGGCCCTATGCGATTGTACTGGGAAGCTGTGCAATCCCTTTGCACCTCGATTCCTCATCTACAAAACAGGGATAAACAGTGTTTTCATCTGTCATGGGGAAACAGCATGATACTACTTAAGACTGAGATGCATTGATAGACTTAACTATTAATTGGGAGGTTTCGGAGGTTCATAAATGTGGGCTCTTTGCCTGGGAGTTGCGACCCTGAAGAGGTATGGGAACGTATGCCTGGCAGCAGTAATGCCCACAACCTCACCCTACAGGTATGGCTGCAGTGAGGTGGAAAAGGAGAGTGTTAATTTTAAGGACTATCTTGGAATGGTTGGAATTACTGTCCCCAAAATAACAGGGTGGAGAAGGAGTGGGTTAATATTTCTGGGGAAAATAGGTGTGGGATGTATAGGGCACTGAGGCTCCTTGTAGGGTATGGGCTGGGTGGCCTGATCTCACCCCTAATGAGGGAGGAAGAGTGCTTAATTTTAAACAAGGGCTGTGTAGGTTAGGGTGAGAAAAGGGGAGGGAAAGGAAGGGGAGAAGGAGGGAGCGGGGAGCGAGAGCGCTGGCCACTCGAATTTCAGGGCTCTCAGGGAAAAGCAACCCTGAACTATTTTCCCAGGCTGTGAGAAGGCATAACAGCTGGCTTCCCCCCACCCCGGGACAGGAGGGAGAGTCTGAAGTGGTGCCAAAGTCTTAGCGTTCGTAATGAAAACGGGAGGTGGAGAGGTTACGGGCAGGCTCTCCCTGGCTGGAGCAGAAAGATGAGACTTTCCCCGCACGCAGCTGCTCACCACATTGCCCGGCTCGGGGAAAAAACAATGTCAAGAGCCTCTGACAAGTTATCAGCTGCGGTTAAAAGGAGCTGACAAGTGGGGGAGGCAGCCCGGCCAAGCAGACCATAAATGCAGGTGTTACCGAGGAATTATCGCCTTCCCCGCAGCCTGGGCAGTAGTAAATCAGCCCTGCTACCATATCGTTTGGGGCCGAGGATGCTCAGAGCCAGAGGGGAGTGTTGGTCCAGGGATGGGCTTCGGGAGCAGACCCCAAGCTATGTTGCTTGGCACGGATCACATCCGAGTCGGGATCCGGGGGCTAGGTGGGCACCTATGTCCTCTGAGGCGTTCAAAACCCACCAGCTGCGAAAAAACTCCAGGTAGCTCCCATTTTATTAGCCAAAGCAGAAGGAAAAGACAATGATTTCGCCTCCTTCTTCCTTCTTTTGTCCTTCCATGTTCAATTAGTCTCTCCCCCTCAACAGGAAACAAGAAATCCTGCTCGAAGTGCCATTGATCTACTTGACGTTAAACCCCCCTCTTCAGCCGTATGCAAGGTGGAGAGCAGGATGGTGCCCAAAAGGTGTGGGACAGGGCAGGGAGCAGCAGCGTGGCCATAGCCAACGACATTTTATTGTTGGTGTAGACTGAACCCCTCAGTTCTGGGCTCCTCTGAGTCACAAGTAGGTCAGCATCAGGGTTTTAGCTGATTCCCCCCAACACCACGCTTCACCCCTCAGCTCCCCAAGCCACAAACTTGTGACTTTGCGAGTCCTCGGCACGTTTGGGCATAAGACTGCACAGTCCTGGAGTCAGCTTCTCGGAAATCAGGCCTGATTTAATCAGCCAGTTCCTATTTTTGACAGCGTGGAAACTGCTTCCAGCTCGTCTCCTCGGTGTGCGTTCAATTTCTTCCTTCAACAGATTTATTCATTTATAATCCGCCGTTTGCCAGCGAGATCTCATTGCGAATACAGCGGCCGCACGGGCTGGCGTGCGCAGGGGTTGCAAATCTCAGATGCCTTTGGCATCTCGAGAAGGGCAGGCAGGGCTGCGCCAAGAGACCGTGGTACCCTCGAGCATCGCAGGGATCCTTGAGCTGAAGGAGGGATGGGTCTGTGTGGCACAATTGCTTCACCCCCTCATCCCAGTCACCCTGTCAAAAATTAAATTTAGCTAATTACTACACTCCCTGCGTATATATGTATACTTCAGGTTCTGTTTTCAGTGGCTGTAGCTGCTCTGTGTCCTTGAACTACACGACAGCCAGCGCCCGGTGCAGAAGAGCCAGCGATCGCACGTTGCATCTCTCGGCCTCCGGGACGCAGAGAGCCTGTGCCGTGCGGGGCAGGCGCCCAGCATCTCTGAGTGTAGTTGTTCCAGATCCTTCCCAGGGACTTGTCTCCAACCTCAGCCGCGTCCTCCCCTTGCATGCATTCTTTCCCTGTGGGAGCTGCTGTTTCTCCAACACTTCTGACTGCTTCCAGCTTTGGAAATCTAATTTCCAATCGGCAATCCATCAGGCTGGCATGGCTGGGCTGTAAAAACGTCCTCGAGGCCTCCTGAATGCCCCTCGTCTCAATAGCAAGGCTCCTCTTCCCCCTGCGGGGAGGATGCTCGCCCGTCGGGGAGAGCCGCTTTGTTCCTGGGCAAGCGTAACCGAAGCCACCAGAGCAATTCCCAGAGAACAGCTTCGCACAGTGGGACGATGGCCAGGAACAAGCTCCCCAAGGAGAGGGGAAACAAAAGGACCGGGACACCAGGATAAACTTTCTGAAGCCAGAGCTGGGCTATTTGGCCAGAGCAGTGCTCTGATTTGAGCTTAGTAGCAGCAGCATTGCTGATAGGAATTTCACAAAGAGCAACACTTCCAGGGTAGAGATTTGCTTGCATTTGTGCACAGAGAAGGAGCAACTTGTGCAGTATCTATTTTAGCTGCAAGTCTGCAAACGCACTGGGAATATCTTGGGCCCTGCAGGCAGGGCTGGATATTGTGGGAGCGGAGGAGAACGTGCAGACCTGCTTGTGTTTTATGCCATCGTCTGCTTTTAGCAAGTCTGGGGGAATGTGTAGCTGTGGGCTGTAAGGAGGGTGGGAAGGAGCATCTCTGTGCATCCGTGCTTCTCTGAGTCTCACCTGCTTGTGCTGTGGAGCTTCTCGGGAGCGTAAAGAGAGATTGCGGTCTCGTTAAACAATGCCCTACACTGTATCTGCAGCCTCAGATGCCGAGGATAGAGGAGGGAAGAAATCACACAAGCAGAATAGCCAAGGCTGCTGCAGAATTGCAGCTCAAAGGACCCATCACAAGGGGTTAAAGACACGTCCAGGCTTCGCCTTCCCTTCCAAGCAAGCAGAGCAGTGGCTGCAATGCCGAGCTTGAGTTTCACAACCAACTCTGGCTATAAAATATGATCGTGTCTCCTGCGCTGATTGATGGCTCCAGTGAAAACATCAGGCAGATCGGCCCAGAGGGGATCACGTTTTCAAGGGTGCAGCCGGCTGACATCTTATCCCCGCCTTGCAAACCCAGCAGCGAGCTGGGACCGGTTGCGGTCGTCCCACTTGTTACCCAGCCAGGGATGGAGGACGAAAGAGGAGCGGAGGGGAAGCAGCATCTCCCTGGGGTTTGAACATCAGGCCCGGGTGGCTCGCTGCTTCTGGTCAGCCTCAAGCCATTAGCAGCAGCTTACGGGGCGGTTTTGTGATGTCCTGTCCTGGGTCATAGGAAGCTCCCTTCTCCAACATACGTTGCAGCAAATTTGGGGTGCCAGTCAGCCTGCTATGGAAAGCTGCCTTCCCATTTAGCCCCAGGACTATCCCAGTGGCGTTCCCGGTACCTGTATGGGTAGCTGCAACCTGGCATTTAATCTAAAAGCTCTTAGCAAACCCGTCAACTCTGCAGGAAAACATTGAAGGTAACCAGCCGCAGAGATGCTAATGTACAAACCCAGAGGAGTGACCAGGAGCAGGGGAATTAGCAGTCAGATGAAACGCAAGATGCTAGCACAGCGCCCTTGATGCCAGCATCCTTTTTAGGCGTAGCCAGACCACCCTGGGACTCGTTTTGCTGGACGGTGGTGATGTATAACCCCTAAGCGGCAGCAACCGCAGAGGTAAGAGCAGCAAAGGAAACAGAGGCATGTTTCTGGGTCTCCATCTGGTGCAGCCAGCTGGAGCTTGCTTGCTTCCTTCCCTTCCACCTATTTTTGTTCCCTGCTTTGAGGCACCAGCGGCAGAGACTTGAGGCTGAGAAAACAAAGCTCACAGCTGGACTCTGGGCAGCTGGGGGGGGAAACATTGGGGCTCTTCCATGACACTGGTCAGCTGGGGCCTTTTCTTTGTCCGCATTTACAGATCGCAGTGCTCAGACGGTTACAGCAGCCTGGTGCCACACCGCCTTTGTCCCAGCAGCGGGGTTTGCATGCAGGAGCAGCCCTGCTTTGCACGCTTGCAAAAGCGTTTCTCCCCAGGAGCAAAACGCTACCTGGAGCCGCTTCGCAAGCGGAGGGCCAATGCTCCTCCTCTGCAAGCAGAGGGTTAAGGGGAGCGCGGGCGTCTCTTGCCCCCCCTCCGCTGCAAAGGCTTGGAGAAGGACCCCTTGGCCAAGGCAAGCGCCTTCATAGCCGGTGGGTGATGTCAGGGCCGCGGGGGGCAGGCACAGCTGTCTCCAGACATCCCGCTGCCACCCCCGGATTAGGGCCAGGCGCGCGGGAGGAGAGGGAGGGGGACGCGCATTCTTGGGGGACGGGCGTCACTTTGGCGCTCCCCTCCCTGCCTGTGTGTTTTCCCCCGCGGACTGATGTGCGTGGGTTTTATTTGAAGCCGTGTGCCCCCCCGCCACTGCTGCCTCTGCCCCCCACAACTTGCTCCGCCGTGGGACCCTGAGGAGTTTGTCTGGGCGCAGAGGAACAGGGGGTACAAGCCCGGGGGACATGCAAGGAAGAAATGGCACATCATTTGGGGGTGCCATCAATGCGCAGCACTCAGCCCCAGCTTTTTGCCTTTTACTCCCTTTCCAGGGTCCCCTTGCATGCCCACCACCATCCACGGGCCAGTGGTGGGAGCAGAGGGCTGGGAAGCCCCATTGCCGCTTTGTTGTTTGCAATGGGGGTCAGTTATTTCTCAGGCTCGCTCCCGCCGCTGTGCCTCAACATCCCCATCCACTAAATGGGATGGCAACACCTCTGCACCCGCACGTCCCTGCGTGAGAGGGTGGCAGAGACCCCATCTGAGCACTCAGCTGTGCCACCTAAGGACCAGGCTGCACCCTCCGAAGCTCAGGGAAATTTTGACCCAGCAAACCTCTCTGGGAGCCCAAAGACAAATTAATCCTGTTTCCTACAAGCCCCCAGACTCCGCCGTGTGCCTTTAGGTAGGCACCAGGCTGGGATCCCCTTTTCCTGCCTTGGTTGACCCTCACCGGGCTGCAGATGCTGGAGGAGAGGCAGACCGGTCCCGCAGCCGTGCCAGTGGACACCGCAGAGGGGGCACGGGTTTCCTGGCTGAGACCCCATCGCTCGGTCTGCTCCGGGCTGACCCCTTCCCTTTCCCACCCTCCTGGAGCAGGGATGCTCCCACCCAGCTCCAACCCCTGCTCCTGGCATCCCTCATTTTTGGGGTGTTGTGTATTTTCACAGCCTAGGAAAAAAGCGAGCCGGGAGCTGCCGGAAGGGTTGATCTCACGTTGATTAAATGTTTTGGATGGCACCGGTAGATGATACGGGGAAAATCAATTGTCCCCGGCAGTTTTGCCCGCCTGGCACTGTGAAGCAGGCACCGAAATGTCAGGTTTGTGATCTCAAATCGGCGATCACGATGCGGGGCGGGGGTAAAAAAAAAAAAACCAAAGGGTGAGGTGGGGGAGAAAAACCTTAAATGAAAACAATGCCAGAGCGGGGCTGCCTCTGTGATAATATTAATAATTGGTACGAGAGGGGGGGAAAAATCCGCAGGAGGAAGCTGCTGTTTGTAAGTAATTTTCTGGGTGCTGTGTACACGCAGATGCCTTATCGCTGAAGGATGAAAAATAGCAGCTGAGATGGTACTGCAGATACATTTTAAGCACCCAAACGAAGGGCCGGGGAGGGGGGAATGCGCTGCGAAGGGCTGCAAAGTCGGGAGGGTGGATGGCCGTGCGGGGGCTGCTGCTGAGCCTGGGGGGTTAGGTTGTAGGGACAGGATTTAGGGGATAAACCCCCAAAGAGCGCGACTGAGGGTGCGGGTGGCCTCCGGGTGTGAGGAAACAGTGATGCAAGGGCAAACCGCCCGTCCCTGCGGCCGTGGGGGACCAGGTTCCTGGTTTGCTTCCGTCCGGCGGCACATGAGGATGATGATGCTGCGGCATATGGTGGCCAGACACAGGGATACCGCTGTTTGCAGGATGGTACCCGTGCCCAAAATGGCGAGGCCAAGGCATGGCAGCTCTCCCCACCCGCCTCAGGGCAGGGTCCGGCCTTTGGATGGGCTGACTCGGCGCGGAGCGGATCGGGGAGTGCTCGCACCATCCCTCCCGTCGGGTCCGATCCCGTGGGACCGGGGCTGAGGCTGCGCGAACCGCCCGGCTCGCGGTGGAAGACTGCGTCTCCTCCTGCCCCCAGGCTCCCCCCGTCCCTGGGGGGCTGATTTGGCCAGGCAAAGGGCGGGCTGGCGGCAGCGGGGGCTGCAGCTGGCAGGGGAAAGGCTGCGAGGGAGCCGCTTGGCAGATGCAGAAGTTTGCTCTTAATCCCAAGCCGCCCTGGGCCAACTTTGCTGCGGTTCCCCGCTGCTGCCAGAAACCCCGTTTATTCGCCTTTCGAGCCAACCTCGAGGCCGTCAGACAACAGCGAGTAATTTATCTCCTGGGGGGGCTTCCCCGGAGAGCTGGAGGAGGAGAGAGACGCCGGGCCGGGCTCTGCTGGCGGCCGCGTCGGCCGCCTTCACCTGTTCCTCTTCTCAAGCAGCCTGGCTCCAAAATAATTCAGGCTCCCAGACAAGACCTCCCTGGGGTAAACTGAGAAACACTGGGCTAGGTATGCTCCTCACCCCCCCCGCCCCGTCAAAGCTGCAGCGCTCCCACCAACGCGCCGCGAGGCCGATCCGTGCCTCCGAGGGTCGGGGAAGAGGCACCCAAGCCTGGGAAGAAGGGAACCAGGTGTCCTCAGATGCCCTGGGAAGGAAGGTGCTTTCCTCCGGAGGGATGTATAACATGATCTTTAATTGCTCGGTGAGCAGTGTGGTCGTGCAAAGGAGATGGGGGTGTGCGTCAGGGCATTCTGCTTCCCGGTCCCATTATTTGCTTTCCAGGATTTTCTTCTGGCCCCAAGGAGGGGAATCACATCTTCCAGCTTTGCAGTGTTAGCCTGAGGGATGTGAATCCCCTCTTTATTTATTTTAGCTGGAAGCTGACATCCCGCTATATTCTCATGACTCCAGGACCTGGGGCTTTAGCAAAAATGCCAAATATTAGAAGACTCTCCGTAATGTTGCAGCATTTTTGGAGGGGACGGGGAGTGCTACAGCCCTTAAAACCACAGCTTGTTTGTTGAACGGGGCCGACATACTCAAACCCTCTCCCCCTTCTTGCCGGTCGCTGTTCCGTTGCTCGCTGTCTCCCATCCGCATTGTGGGAAAGGCCGGCTCTCGAGCTTGAACCCTGCGGCTCTCTCCTTTCTCCCCACCAGCTGAACCCCACCTTCTCACCCCCCCCAGCCCCACGGCCGCTCCTCCCAGCCCAGGGCCCACAGGCTCCCAGTCCCAAGCCCCCATGGAGGAGCGGCCCTGGTCTTGCAGCCCGGTGGGAGCTGTGGGGCTGCTGGTTTTCCCCGTCTGCGGAGAACGGGATAAAGACCACCATCTGCCGCTAAGTCCTTGTACTGCAAACATCTCCTCCCCGGACCCCTGAGGATTTCTCTGCTCTCCCAAAGCCACAAAGCGTGAAGGGGAGGCGAAGCCTCAGGTAGAAATGGCAAGAAGGGAGAAATAATATAAGGCGGAAAGAGGCCAAGGGGGTCTCCATCCCCCTAGGAAACCATCTTTTCGGGCTGCTCAGGGTTTCTGGCTCTCCCCTGCACAGCGTTTTTTTGACCCTCTTGCCCTCCCACCCCGCGGCTCTTTTCTCCTCCTCATCCTCCTTTACGACGGATGGAAAAATAGAAAGACATGGGCTGTGCCCAAAAATCACTCCGCAGAGGTGGAGTAGGTGATGGCAGGCTGTTGCTGCCCCAAGACCACAAAGCTCTTCGTGGGCAGGGAAGGGAGGACGTTTGGGGGGGCTCCGTCAGAGCACACCCCTGCTGCGCGCTGCTGCCTGCCCCCAGGGCCTGGTTGCTGCCTCCAGAAAGGGCAGGAGACGTTCCCTGTAAAGAGCAGCATCCCTGGCTGCCCACGGGTGGGGGGACACAGTGGGGGCACATGGGGGGGGGGATTGCATGCAGCCCCCCCCCCCTTACTGGAACTGTGGGGTCCAAAAAGTTTTCAGCCTCGGGGAGTTTTCTGACAAAGCAGAGCTTAAGGGGATTTGTAAGCTGGGGTTTGGCTTGGGCCCATCTTTAAAGCTAAGATACTCCCTTCACCCTGCAGCCACCCACGGCCCTTCCCTGCATCCTGCGTGGCCCTTCAACCCTGTAGTGAGTTTCTTCTGGCCTCTCCTCGGGGAGACAGGTGACCCCCCTGGTCCCAGGCACTCGCCCACCACCCCCTTGGCACCAGCAAAAGGCAAAAGCAGCTCTTGGATTGCATTTAGTACTTGCTTTCCAGCCTAAAACACTGGCTGGGCAGGAAATCCACTCCTAGGACACACACGTATCTAGGATTTCTAGGCGGAAGTCCGGCAGGCTGGGAAAGGAGGGAGCCCTAAAGGTCTCCCCCAAACCATCGTGCGGAAAAGAGGGGCAGAGGACGGGCAGCAGCCCCCCCGGCCAGCTGCGGCTGCAGCCGGTAGATAGGCTCCAGCTGGGGAAGGAACCCGCAGGCAGGTGCTGCAGCCACCGGCCCGGCAGCGCCGCGAATGGAGCCCAAAATCCTGGGCTGGGAAGGGAGAGAGAGCAAAGGTGTGTGGCGGTCTGGGGCCATGCCCCTCTGGAGAAGGGATGCGGTTTGGCCTGCGGGATCGGCCTTCAGGTGGGTGCTGCTTTGCCGAGGTCGGATCCTGTAGGGTGAGAGCAGAGATTTGCCCTCCGTGGGAAATCTGGCACTGAATCTGCCTCGCGTGGTTTCCCCGGGGTGCCGGGCAGGGAACGGCGTTGCGGCCGGGAAGCGGCGGTGGGAGCTGGCAAAGCAGGAAGGCGACCCGAGCTCCGGCCCCTTCCAGGCACGTGTGCTACGAAGCAGCACCCTGATTTAGAGCGTGTCCCTCGCCCTCCGGGGCTCTGCGGGACCCCAACACATCCTGCAACACGGAGAGGCTTCGGCGAAGTGTATTCAGTGCGCTGTTTCCACCGGCTACAGTCTGCTGCTGGTACAAGCGTTTAAACCTCATTTATTGCCTCCTCACGGGGAGGGTAAGGGCTCTCCTCTAACCCCTCTTAAGCCGAATGCAATCGAGCACCTCCTCCGTGTGGGTTTTTTTTTTGTGTTGGTGTGCAGTGCTTGTGGTGAGGTGCTGGGCTGTCCCCGCTGTCCTTGGGATGCAGTGCCAGTGCTTTCCAACCCTGTGCCCCCAGTCCTGAATTGCAGCCATTCCCGACGTGTGTGTTAAGAGCGGGAAATCGCAAATATTACCCTTAGAGAGTTAAACCTGTCCTTTTAAAAAAATAAAAAATAAAAAGCAAAATCAGTGAAGCTAACATTAGGGCAGCAGTTGCATCATCATGGTCACTGCCTCTCCTGTTCAATCTGGGGAATTTTTATATCGTCCAGACAGCCAGAAGCATCCCTGCTCAGCGCTAAGAAAGAAAGGGGGCTGTTGCTGTGCTGGTCTCCTTAGGGCAGAGCGTGCTGCCCGTCCCCTGCCTCTCCCATTTTATCCCCCCATGGACGAACGGGTCTGCACTGCCTCGGTTTCTTGCTTTGCTTTGCTTTAAAGCCGAGACTTGGCCCTCCCGCCGAGGGCTCAAAGCCTCTCGCTGCCGGTTCAGCGCTCCCCCAGCTCCTGGGCTGCTCCGGGTGGTTTGCATTAGCACCCCTGCGCAGCCCGGGGTGGCGGGGAAGGCGTTTGGGCTCTGGCCAAGCAGCGTCGTACTTGCTCTGGACTCTCCTCACGACATACGCGGGACGTCGGAGGGTTTGATCTGCCAATTAGCCTCAGCCGGGGCCGCTAACGGGAAGCAGATGGAGCTGTGTGTTATCGGAGGGGAAAATCTGCCACTTCCTAGAGAGAGCCTGGCTCAGGCTCCCACCCGGCTCCCGGCTCAGAGGACGGAGAGCTGAGCGCTTCGGGATGCGCTGGGGACTGCTGAGAGCCAGGCCAGCTCCGGCCGCGCATAGGAATGGGAGTGAATCCCTACCGGAGATGCTCCAAACCTGTTGCTTCTCTGTCGGGCACTGTGGGATTATGCAGAGCCCCTGAGCCCTCCCTGGACCCCTTTCCCCATCCCTGTGGAGGGCAGAGAGGTCCAGGAGCATCCAAGCAGGCAGGAGAGCGCCTGGGGGGTCTGCGGTGAAAGCCCCTGTCTCTCCCAAACACCTACTGAAGCGTTTATCAGCTCCGAAAAGCCAACTGTTTAAATAGCATTAGGGGACTGATTTAAAGTCACAAAAGCCATGAAATTCAGAGTTAAGGCTAAAAAAATCCACTTGACACTCTGGCCTTAAGTCATAAAAGGCGTGAGCCGAAGGCAGCGGCTTGAACGCGTGCTCGGCTCCTGGGCCATGGCTCCCGGATCACCCGGCTGCCCGGCGAGGGGCTGCGAGGCAGAGCCCTTAATGAGATTTAAGTGAGCTGATGGGCCAGCCTGGAAAGGTTCGGGGATGCCGCTCGGAGGAGCTTTTGGGGGGGTTTATCCTATGCTGGGCGGCAGGCGGTGACTTGGCTGAATGGGACACCGCTGTGGTCCCACCTGGATGATCTCCAGGGGTTCGGGGACCATCCCTGGAGCTGGGGTGCGTCCGGCCCTTTCCTTTCTGCTGTGGGATTGGAGGCGGGGGTTGGAGCTGAGGAGCAGGAGGGCTCCTGTGTGCCCTCCCAGTACGGAGCAAGAGGAAGCTTTGTGGTAACCCTGATACTGAATCATGCGCCTCCTCGAGCGTTCCTGCCTCTCTTATCCTCGTGCAAGGGGGGTGTCTTAGTTTCAGCAGAAAACACAAAGCTGGGGTGGTTTTGGTTTAGCTTGTTTTCCTCTGGGATGAGCGTGCGGCGGGAAGGGCAGCCAAACGGCTGATTTTGGGGGGGGGGGCTCTGTAGTGTGAGTATGTGTCCGGAGGCAGAGCTGTGGCAGCCCAGGTGTCCTGGCTTATCTGCTAAAGATGAGAGCAGAGAAGCATGGGCTTTTTAAAGAAATAACCGATATACCCGAGGGTTGGTTGGCGGTGGGTGCAGCAGCATGGGGAGTACCTGCAGCCTGGTCCCGGAACTGAGCAGGGCTGCCAGGACAAACAGCAACGGAGGCAGAAGCAGCCCTTCTGGGGAGCGCCTTGCTCTTCCCATCTTACCGCGTTGCGTGCGCTAAGGGTACCGAGTGCACGCTCGAGCTAGCTCTTTATTTGGCAACAGTCTGAAGAAATAATTCATAAAAGAACATAAAGGGTTTTTTGCAGACTGTCTCAGTTAAACCAGGATTCACAGGTATTAATGCAACTTGTTGATGACCTGTATGCTAAATACCAGCCCAGGCACGGACAAGATCAATCCTTAATGCTTTGTTACAACAGCCTTAACAGGGTTAGCCACTCTATCTGCAAGTCCCGATAACCCAACAGTTATTAGTTGTAGGTGTTACAGATTTCTAAGTTTCTAAATGAGAAATGATCCTGGAAGGATGCAAGACTTTGTGTCTAAGACCCCTGTTCCTGTTCGCATTGCAGGAGCCACGCGGCGAGACCTGGCTGATGGTGAGGCAGAGCCTGGGCAGGTCACAGCAACCGGGGACCACGAAGTCAGAACTAATTTAACTTCTTAACTAATTAACAAACTTCTTAACTTGGCAGCTCGCAGAGCCTCGGAGAGGGGCCCGTGTCAGAGAGCAGCTCCCCGGGACGGGCGCGGGGTGCTGGTCAGAGCGCAACTGGCTGGGAAATGCACCCTGCTCCCATTCCTGCGGACCTCCTGCTGCTGTCCCAGCGCTGCCTGCTAACAGTTGAAGTTCCTTCTAGGGACGGTGGGGCACGCAGCCTGTGCGGGAAGGTTCCCGTTATCGAAACACCTTCTCTTAAAATCTTTCCGCTTCCTTCCAGTGGGCACGCAAGGGCCGGAGCAGTGGAAGCAGCTGATAACGAGACCGGAGGCAGCTGGGCCTCACGAGTGAAACAAGGGGACCAAGTGGGGTGCTGCTGCTCCGCCGGCCTGAGGCCCCAGCGCGCCCCGAGACCGTTTGCAAGGAAACGTGCCAGGAACCGCAGCCCTCGGCTTCCTAAGGACCTCAAACTTATTTCTAAGCAGCACCGCACTCGCAGCCGCCCTCTCCTGGCACGACGTGCCTTCTGCCACGTTCTCTTCCTGCATCGAGAACCTTTGGGGGTGTCGGTGGCTTTGCTCTTGCTCAGGAACAGGGAGAAAATTCAGCTCAGGGCTCCCACGGCGTTCATCTGTGGTTTTAAACAAGCCCGGCTTCCCACAGCTGCCGGGAAGGCTGGGTCCAGGCAGCCCTTAACTTCCAGAGATTTCTGCCGGGGCAAAGGGGGCCCTGGGGATGGAGGAGGGAAGGACATTGCTTTTTACAAGTGACTGGGACCGGGCCAGCCTCTTAATGCCCGTCTTCCGCTTTAATTCCAGCGCGCTCAGCCCCGTGCAGAGGGAACCGTGCTGGACCGCTCGGGATGGATGGAATGGGAGGAAAAGGGAACCCGCGGTCCAGGTAGGCTTCTGCAATCACACCTCCAGCCACCCCTTGATTAATTAACTAAGCACGCTTACGTGACCAAGAAAACCACACGGACTTTTTCCTTTTTTGAGTTACCAATTTAATAATAGAATTTTTCTTGAAAAATAAAACCTAAGCTCGTGGGGTTCAGGATCAGTGGATTTAAGTGCTTTTTTAAGGTCGTAGCTGCGAAGCCACTCTGTGCGTTTGGGATCAGTAGTACCGCTGCGGGGCCGGGGAGAAGGCCTCACTGCATGTAGGCGTAGCGCCAGTCCCTCAGGGGCACGTGCGTTTCTTTGACGGCCTGGGGAGACGTCCAGCGCAGGATGTAGTGGGGGCCGCCAGGTTTGTCGTTGGTGCCTGTTTCGGAAGGGCAGAAAAGCGCCGGTGACCACGAGATGGAGGACGGGGGACTCGGCCGGAGGGGGATGCGGCTCAGCGCACGGCCGTGCAGGTCAGTGCTGTCCCCAGGCAGGAGTCTTTTTTTGTCTCACCTGAGATGCGGGAGCCTCCGAAGGGTTGCTGAGCCACAACGGCGCCTGTTGACTTATCGTTGATGTAGAAATTGCCGGCGGCGTTGCGCAGAAGGTTCCTGGCTTCGTCGATGATTCTCCTGGAGCAGGGACAGAAAAACGGCCGTGACCACGACGCAACAGCAAAAACTTGCGCAGAAGTCTCCACCCTGCTATAGCGATTCAAATCACGCAAAAAGCGTCTTTGCGTTTCCTTGCACACAGTTCTAGGACTGCATGTTGTTTTAACACACACTGAAAGGGGCCGTGCATGCTTAGAACTCAACTAAATTATCCCAGTTTTGTTTTCTGCTGGTTTGTTTCTCTTTTGTTGTTACAAAATGAAGGTGATTGTAACTTAAGGAGGGTCCCCCTTTGAGGTTGCACTGCTCTCAGGCCTCCTCCTGCTGAAGAGGGTTGGGGGCGCATCCTCCCCGATGCTCCAAATGTCGCCTTCCGGATAGTTTCTCACCGAAAAAGCATTTTTGGGCCGAGAAACCACCTTGGATGCATCCCCTTCCCTCCTCAGCAGGAGGGAGGGCTAAAAGCAGCGTCAGCTTTGCGGGAAATGCTTTCTTTTCCTCCTCACCGCGCAGCGCAGGGCTCTGGAGGGAAGCGAGACAGACGGCTCAACCCCAGACGGGGAAAAGCATCTTTGCCGGCCGGGGATGCCGCAAGGCAGCGCGCCGTGTTGGCACTTACTTCTCCTGGGCGAAGACTGCCCCCGTGAGGCCGTAGGGCGTCGTGGTGTCGATGAGCTCCAGGACTTCCTTGTACCGCTTCTCCGGGTAGACATACACCGTGAGGACCGGGCCAAAAATTTCCTGTACAGCAAAACAAACAAAAAAAACCCAACAAAAACCAAAAAACTGGGTGAGGACAGCTTCCAAAACTAAGCGGTGGGCGCTTCAGCACCCGCTTAGCTAAGACCGCGATGAAGAGATGAAGACGCCCTGCGCCAGCTCGCCGCACAGCACTGGTCGACTCCTCTCTACGCGTCCCGCGGGCGCCTCGGGATGGGGCCCCACAGCCCCTTCCCGCCGCCTCCCCGCAAGCTGCTCTCACCTCTTTCATGATGGGATCCCGTGGGTCTTTGCTCTCCACGATGCACGGCTCGACGAAGTACCCGACGCTGTCGTCGCAGCCGCCTCCTGCCAGGATGGTGAGGTTGGACGACTTCTTAGCGTGCTCAATCCACTTCTTTATCCGTGCAAAAGACTGAGAAAAGGAAATAATAAAATAAAATTAAAAAAAAAAGAGTGTGGGTTGGGGGGGTCTAAAAGGAGGTTTGGGCAATCCCTATGCTGCTCTTAGCACTCTTCCAGCTTGGGAGGAGGAATGGGAGCTGGAAATACAGTACTGGGCACTCCGAACCGTGCGTCCGAGAGGATTTCTCAGCAAAATAACCCGCTTTTCATGAGGGACAACAACTCCGGCTTGCAATACTACAGGAGGGAGCAAAAGAGGGCTGATAATCAGCTCTAACTGATCACTGATGTTCGTACTTCGCTGTAAGCAATAAAAAGCATTTAACCTAACCCTTAGTGAAAGCCTGGTGGCGTTACCTTCTTGTGCTAGTAGAAAGGGGAGAGGTGAGCTCACCTTGTCGTCAATCACTGCGGAGAAAAACGTCCCAAAGTCCTGGGCGGGCTGTGGGGAGCCAGAGAAGAGACCAGTGTAAGCACATACCGTGCCAAAAAGCTAGCTCTGAAATTAGGAGGAGCTGAAATTCCCCAAATAACTCTTCCCCCCCCCCCGCCCCGCTCCAACCACACCTCTGTTCGAGGGCGCAAGCTGCCCCTTTTCAATTAGTCTGCAGTATTCAGCGACTTACGCAATCCCTCCTGCAGACGCTGGCTACAAGTTAATTTCTAATCACTAAAAAAAAGATGACGCGGGGGGGACGGAGGGGTGGCGGTGGAGAGAACCAGTGGATAAAAAGCTCGGTTCAATAGGAATTAGTAGCCAGTTACCGCAGTCTCTAATCCCATCAACCACCCGCTGAGCCGCAAAGCCCTTCAGCAGCCCGGCAGCTCTGCTCACGTCTCCCACTTTGATCTTCCCGTGCTCCTCCAGCAGTTTCTCTTTGATCTGGGGCCACAGCGAGTCCGGGGCGTAGAGGCGGGAGCAAGCCGAGCATTTTTGGCCACCGTACTCGAAGGCCGAGCGCAGGGTCCCGTTCACCACGCTGGCCACGTCGGCCGAGCTGTGCACCAGGTGGAAGTTCTTCCCGCCACACTCTGGTGCCGGAGAAGGGAGGGAGAGGGGCAAGTGAAGTTGTCAGGGCTGCACCGCCTCCGAAAAGCCCAAGCTACGGCCAGGTCCCCTGCACGGGGCTCGGCCAGCGCTTGCCCTGCCTGTTCCCCAGTTCCTCAGGGGGCCGGGACAGTGCCACGATCCCAGGGAGCATAACCCCAGGGCTCGAGGAGCTGGAGCAGGCTTACAAAACTGATGGAAAGAGGGACTGCCCCACGTCCCCAAACTTTGTGTGGAAGCTCTGCAACCCCAGAGCGTCATCTCCTCCTGCTCCCCACCATACAAGCCCATCCCGTGCCGGTGGGGAGCTCGTGCCATACGCTCCTGCAAATACCCAGCACACCCAGCCGAAGAAGCTTTACGCTTCTGCCACACAGGGCGGGCAGGATGCAATTTACTGTGTCATTTGCTCTCTGCTCACAAAGAGAGAAATCCTGCCCATCACGCTATTTTCTCCCTGAGCAGGGGAGAAGCTGAACCTCCCAACTCCTGCATGGCCTCCCCAACCCAAAAAAAGGCGTAAGAGGCAGCAGTTACCTCCAGCCAGGCGTGGGAAATTGCGATAGCGATCCAGGTTTTCGGATACCTGCTTCCAGAGCCGCTTGAAAGTCCTGGAAGAGAAAGGAGGAGGTGGTTAGTGCACTCTTGCCTTTGCACGGGAGCTGGCACTTGGAAAAGGCACATGTGGGTGACGTGCCCTGCTGCAGGGGACCTTGGCAAACCCCAGCATCCATCCCCAAAAAGAAGGGACACCCTGCAAGCGGAAGAGCGGCTAGCTGAGAATGAGACCCTAGGCCTCAAAGCAATGGCACGACACAACAGCCCCTTAGTTTTAAAAATAAGGAACTGTTGCAGTGCCACAGGGAAGACCACAGGAGTGAGCATCCAGCAGAAGTTTCTGTTCTCCCCCTTCCCCCCCTTCTTTTCGGTCCTTACTGTGACAAACCCCTCAGCTGCAAAACAATAAAAATGCTAACAACCTCCCACCAGGAGGCACAGCCACTCATACTAATTTATGAGCTTCCCACCTTTTTAAAGCTCATCAGACCATGTCCTTCACCGGTGGAGCGAGGTCCCCGTGTTTAATAGCGCGTTGTGGGCTGCCGGGGCCCTCAGCGTCGCCAACGCACCCCGACGCACGGGCAGAGCCCGAGTCTGCAAATCTACCTGGAGCTGGCATCGCTCCGCCAGCGCGGTGCGGTTCATTAAGCCAAATCACAGCAGCCCTGGGAGACAGGGCAGTGTCACACGCAACTTTATCTGTCCTCTGTGCCTTGAGGTTAGTGACAGAAACACCCTGCTATTAAGTGCACTCCCTGTAGCAAGAAAACCTGGTTAGACACTTTTTTGATCAGTTTTAAAACCCTACTTTAATTACATCGTGCAAGGATGGCCGGTTGTCTGCCGGCCACCCTGCTCAATGCCGTCCTAGGCCTTCAAAGGACTGGCAGAGGAGCACTCGGCATCGTCTCAGCCAGCGGCTCCTCGCCCCTCTCCCCCCTGCCACTCACGGCACGCTGCCGGTGAAATTGAGCCCGCAGAAGTGCTCGGAGCTCGTGACAGTGTCTCCAAACACAGGCCCATCCGCCGGCACGAACTGCACGATGTTCCGAGGGAGCCCGGCTTCGAGGAGGATCTTGTAGACAGCGTAGCTGGAGAGCAGGGCAGTGTCGCTGGGCTTCCACAGGACCACGTTTCCCTGGGGGAGAGCAGAGAGTCGGCACACGAGGAGAGGCTTCAGCCCGAACACAGCTATGCAATGCTTAAATGCTCTGGCAAAAGCCTGTCCCGCAGCGCAACAGCAACTTTGGGTGATTCACACTTACCTTCTACCCCAGCATTGGTTTTGAAAAGGACTGTGATTGCCCTGGTCACCTGAAGGCACAAAAATCCTCCCCTTTCACACCAGCGGTCGCTGTGCCAGCCTTTCACACCCTCCCTTAGAGAATCATAGAATCATGAAGGTTGGAAAAGCCCTCTGAGATCATCTAGTCCAACCATCAACCCAAAACACCATGTCTACTAAACCATGTCCTGGAGTGTCACATCCACACGTTTTTTTTTTGAACAGCTTGCCGGGGACACAGAGTTTTGCCTTCCCTACGAGGAGCCACAAAACACGGACCCGTTTTAGGTCTCGGGAAACAGGACGGCACCGCTACAGAACGCGCCTACCACCCTGCGAGCGCCATGGCTCGCTGCCACGGGGTCTGCACAGGCCCCAGCCGGCGTTTGCGCCAGCCAAAGCCACGAAATAACACCTCAAGCCCCGATTAATCATGCACAAGCAAACAGCACAACTGCCTGGAAAACACAGCGCTAAAATGCCGGCAGGGACACCCCAACCCTTTGGCTCCGTGCCACCGTCCTGCCTCCGGCTCCGTGCGCAGCCGTGGGGCCACGGGGGGCCCGGTGACCTCCCCTGCGTCGCCGTCACACTGCCTGGCCCCCACCGCACGTGACCGTGCAACAGGGTCACAGCCCCGGGGAGCAGGAGGGGGATTTTTGGACTCTGTCTCAACCGGCCGCCTGCTTTCCAGGGACTCGTGGTGCTGGCAAAGCTCCTTCCTGG
The DNA here is from genome assembly GCA_013400535.1 of Scopus umbretta. Classification (NCBI taxonomy): domain Eukaryota; kingdom Metazoa; phylum Chordata; class Aves; order Pelecaniformes; family Scopidae; genus Scopus; species Scopus umbretta. The sequence goes on from VZTL01063886.1 coordinate 28,074, forward strand.
CCCCTGCCGATCCTTCCACTCCAAACGGTGAGAAAACTAAACCACACTCTGCAAAAAAAAAATCTCCAAGCAACTGGGAAATCTAACCGAGGCCATGATGGGAGGCAGTATGCCTGGCAGCCTGGATACCGGGGTGGTGCAGCAACTGCTCCGGTCGGGAGGAAATCCCGCTCCCGACGCTGCAACGGCATTAACTGCGTTGATCTCTCCAGCTATTTAGGCAAGAGCAATGTTTAATCCCCTGGGAAGCACACTGTGGTGACTAGAACACTGGGGCTCTAATTAATATCCACCTATTAAGCGCCATTTTCTCCTAAATTTCATTCCGGGTACCACCTGCCGCTGAGCTTTTCAAGCCACCCGCTGAAGCCCTGCTCCTTTTTGCCCCAGGCCCAGGGGGAGCAGGGGGATTTCCTTGTGCTGCAGCCCGGTGGCAACTTATCCTCACGCTCGAGGAGAGAGAGGTGGATGCACTGCAGGATGCCCAAAACAGCTCACCCAGACCGGCCAGCACGGGCTTGCCCCATCCCAGCAAGGTTCCTCCGCTCTGGGATGAGTTTATCACCGAACACCCCGCAGCTGAGGACCCTCCTCAAACCCTGAGGTGGGAGGAAGGCATCTCCGTTCCCCCAAAAACTTCCCAGCTCTGCATGAGCTTCACTCTCTCCCTTCCTTCTCCCCAGTCCTCTCCTACAAAATTGACAGGTTCAAATGCTTCGCCTTGAGTGTCGCTATAAAATGTGACGTCCCCAAACTAAAAGCTTCGCGTTCTCCCTTATCGCAGCCTCTTCCACCTCCAGCACAGGACACTACTGCTGGCGGGACCACCTATGATGCCAGGGTGAAACCTGAGCCGAATTAGTAAAGAGCTCAGGACAATTTTGCTGTTTGTTTTTTTTTTTCCCCAGTGAAACACGAAATTAATTAATCCTGGCCCAAATTCAGCAGGTTATTACGGTCTCTCCCCAAAACCCACCCTGAAAAGGCAGGTGCTCGCCGGACACATTGGACTGGGACACGTACAGAAATGCTGTTTACCAATACTTTAACTTTTTGGACCATCTTTCACATCTGCCAGTATCTCCTCTCCCAACTCAGTGCTAAACACCAGGGCCACGACCCACCCTCTCCCACCTTCACCCTAACTCACCTGCTGCACCCAAACAGTGTCTGCAAGAGGAACCTGAGCAATCGCAAACTGATTACACTTCATGTCGCAACAGCACCCTGAAGCTGCGTTCACAGAGCAAGCACCACGCAGGAAAACAAAACCCTGCTGTGCGTCTCGTCTCCCCTCCCTCCTGCGGCACCCTGACCTTCTCTGGATCTAAAACCCAGCCAGCCTAGGAGTGAAAAGACACCTGGCTTCAGAATAAAAACCCCAGAAGAGCAGGTCTGGGCAGTTTTTCCTTTTCCAAGACTTCCCCCATCACACCTGTCCGTCAGCGGAGTGGTCTAAAATCCAGCCGCTAGAACGCCTTCCTGTAATTACAGACATCCGAGTCTGATTGCAAGACAGCTGGTTGGATTCAAGGGGACCAAGAGAAGCAGGAGCCCAGGTGTGTCCTATGGAACAGCACCAGAGAACCAGGGAGGCCGAATTTGCTCCTTGCTGTTCCCAGACCAGGCAAACTGCAGCCTCAGAGAGACCGGGTCCCCCTCCCAGGCTTCCTCCAGACTGTCCTCTCCATCCCTGGCTCTCCTTAAACCCCACCACGACACTCACCATCAACGCCGGAGCCCCTGCCAGGTTGCCGCCGATTGCCGTGAAGTTGAAGGGAGAGACGGCTGCCACGAAACCCTGCGGGCGGGAGAGGAAAAGCGCCGGTGGGAGCGCGGTGCCTCCCCTCACCGTGGCGTGACACCACGGCTTGGGGCAAAAAAGGGAGCTCCAGGAGCAGGGGGGGCAGCCACTCACCTCCAGCCCCCGGTACACCATGCTGTTGGTGCTGACGTCCACGCTGATGGGCTGGCTGTTCTCCAGCTCCAGGGCGTACTTGGCATTGAATCGGAAGAAGTCTATCAGCTCCGCAGCAGCATCGATTTCTGCCTGGATGACTGTTTTACCCTGCCAGGACAGGTCGCGTCAAATACAAGCACCGAGGGAAGGGGCCGGGGCGGGGGGGAATGCCGCAGCCATGCGGCACGGCGCATCCAGATGCAGTCGGTGGGTTGCCTCTCTCACGCAGACCACGGGCTCGCTTCCGAAAGATGTGGCCTCCTGCAAGCCCCCGTCCCGCCACGCCGCGTTTGCACCGAGCGGAGGCCAACGCAGCCCGAGCCTGTGCTGGGGAAGTCGCACCCACCCGCGTCCCTCCACAGCCCTTCCGTGCCTCCCCTGGGAAAGCCAGGGCTGCTGGGGCGTTTCGCAAGGGTAAACCCTGATAATGGCAGCCCACCTCAGCTGATCCTGTTCCTGGGAAGCTTGAGGACTTCCAGCTTCACCTCCCTTCTTTCTCAGCAAAGAGGCAAGGATCTGCTTTAGGATCAGCCTGCTTCCCCTCCCAGCAGAGCTACAGGCACTTCTAACGTTACAGCCATTCCCACTACCAAAAAATACCTTGGAAGCTCTTCCTGCCCTGCTTCCCCAGCTCCCGGCTCCCCACATTCCCTCCTGTTCACCCCAGCTATCCACTGGGCCAATCCCGCATCTCGCTTACCTGCCCGATCATGGTTTTGGCCAGCACTTCTGCTCGCCTCGGGCCGCTCAGCATGTCAGCCGCCTTCAGGAAGATCTGGGCTCGGTCCTGGACAGGTTTCAGGTCCCATTCCTTCCTCGCTGCCAAGGCAGCATTAATGGCTTTGTTAATGAGCTCCTGCGGAAGAAAAGGGGAAAGGCAGCAAGGAGGAACCCGCCACCTCTCCGTCACCAGGCCGGAGGGGAAGGCGAGGGGCCATCCATCCCCGCACACAAGCCACAGCAGACATTTTCCCATCACAACCCCAAATTTGCAGCTCCCGGCACCGATTTTTTCCAGGACCCCTGGGACTTGGAAAACCAACGCTCGCCCCTGGAGCCTCCCTGCTCACAATCTGAGCAGCAATTTTTGTTGCATCCAGACTTCTCACCAGCGATCTAAAAGCGCATCAGCCTCACAGCCCCGCTGTGAGATAAGGCTCGCTAAACCCAGGCAAAATGCTGCTGCTTCCCTCGCCTCCCCCCAAAAAACGAAAGGAAGATGGAGGGCAACGCGGTGCGCTCACCTTGTCGGCATAGCAGTACTTGGCCACCTTGTGCGCATGATTGAACGGCTGGAAAGAGAAGAAAAGCCTCCGTGGTTATCCGTCCGACAGACCTCTCCCCCGCCGGGTACATCCCCCTGCTCTGTTCTCACTTGTTAAAGTTTTCCCCCAAACTCACCGACAGCTGGTACCGCACCGTCGGCGTCCACACCTCTTCTCCCCCGATCACGCACGGGATGGCTTCTGTCTTGCCCTTCAGGTCGGCGAGCGCCTAAGCGAGAGGAGGAGGAGGGCACCGCGGTGGGAGCTGCGCACGCAGACCTCCATCGGCGTCCGCCCTCCCCGCCAGCCCCACGAGCAAAGGGAAACCTGGGGACAGGCTTCCGTCGGTCCCCCGGGTATGGGGCGCTCGTGGGCTGGGGGGACGGGGACAGGAGTCACAATTCCAATGTCCTGCAAGGGCAGGAGCGGGCGCTGGGCGGGATGGGGCTTCCCCCCACCAGGAAAGAGCCTGGGGCTGCGGTGCAGCACCAGAAGAGCAACCCGGGACCTTAAAGCCCCCCAAAAAGCCCGATCCCCTGCGGCGGTACCTTCTGAAGCGCTGCTCGCTCGGGGCTCCCTGGCTTAAACTCGAGGATCGGCTCGTTGGTCACCTCGATGGCCGAGCGGTGCTGCCATCTCCGCCTAGCAGAGGAGCAAAACAGATGCTGAAATCTCTCCCGGTTTCCTCCTTCCCTCCATGCCCCGACCTCCAAGTAACGCGCGTTTTGATCGCGTAACGCCGCGCTCCCTGGCCAAACCAGCTACGCACGCCCAGGCACGGCACCGCGCTATCACGCCTGTGCTCCATCCCGTCGGATGGCGATGCCGGAGCCCAGAACTGAGCCCAGACATAGCCCCCAGCCAACTCTCCCTTCTCGCTATGAAAAATTTGCTGGAAAAGGAGTTTCTAAGGGTCGATGCACAGGGCGAGCGCCAAATCGATCCCGTTCGCTCCAACGCGCCGCCAGCTCCTGGCAAAGTCCAGGGCGCGGGGGCAACAGCCGGGCTGGCACGCTCTGCCCGCTCCAGCGAGCGGCGGGGCCTTGGCAGTTCAGCGTTTCCCAACCCTGCTCGGGCATTAAATCGCCCACCTCAGCAACATTTCCCCCCAAAAAGGGGCAAAAAAGGGAAAAAAAATAAAAATAGGGGAAGAGCCTGCGCTGGGCAGCAGGGAAGGTGCCCGGCAAGAAGGGAGGGAGGGCCGGGCCAGCAAAAGGCAACGCAGGGCAACGGGCCGGTGCTGCGCCCCTCAGCCCGCACCCACGGAGCAGGCCCACGGGCGCTGCCCTCCCTCACCCCCCACCGTCCCCAGGCACTCCCCTCCCTCACCCCCCACTGTCCCCAGGCACTCCCCTCCCTCCCTCA
>VZTL01063886.1:44522-63866 GCA_013400535.1 Scopus umbretta
TTAAGAAACAGGCTTTACCACTGTCCAAGTCCCTCACTCCTGGGCTCTTTGCCACCCCAAAGCAGGATAAAAGATCCTTGTTAGCATTCCCGGTTCAAGTACACAGTCCTAGCTCTGTCCTCCAGATGGTGCTGCACATTAGTTTCCCCTGTTTGCAAAACCACAAAAACGTTTTAAACTATTCTTTTTATACATGGGAAAATAAGCCCAAACACAGTTTCAGGAATTTTACAAGAAACAGCCGCTAGAAGACTCCCTGCTGATTTTCGTGTTGAAGTTCAGCCAACATTTTCCCCGCTGCACTTAAAAACATTATTTTCAAAAGTAGCAACTATGAAAAAACTGAACCTCAAAACGATGTGCAGGTGAGCATAAATACTTATTGTTGACTTGAACAACAAAAATACAGCCACTTCAGACTGAGAATAAACTGGCAAGACTGGCCTTGAACACGGTTATTTGGTGAAGCCCCTTCAGTACGGCCAGTTGTGCAATAAAGGAAAGTTTCCAAAGTCCCTTTGGGTTTGAACAGCAGCAGAGCGAAACACTAGTAGCTGCTTCTTGTCCTTGTTAAGGAGGCCTGACAAAAATCTGAAATTGCTCCCAGAAGCAGTCTGCTAATTTCAGACTGATGCATTTTTGCTACTTTAGTTCACTTCCTTTTAAGCAGATAACATCTCAGTCCGGAAGCCGAGTCCAATACTGTCTTTAGGAGGCTAAAGGGCTTGGCAAAAGAGACAGGCTATTTGTCTATGCTCAGCATGACTTTTAAAAAATAATTTAAAAAAAAAATCCAATAAACTTGGACATACATGATTGTGCCTTTTGCAATTCAACTTCTTCAAATCAGTTTCTTTTTGCAAGAGCTATCCTTGTCAGAGAGCACAAAGGCTCCCAGTCCTGACTGCTGCTTACTTCAGACACACACACTGTTCAAAGCTGACATTTTACTACTAGACACTTAAAGATTAAGTTCATTACAGATAAAATGCAAGTTGCTTTGTTTCTGTTAATGAGGCAAGCTATTCAGCTCTTCCTAAGCTATTGTTTTCTGCTTCACAAAGCCCCCAAATCCAGACATCCTTAGAAAGGTACCATCTCCAATAAGCCACGAACACTGTTCTGGATCAACCCAATTTCAATGTACCAACAAGATTCCTACAGCACTTTGTGCCGCATGGAATAGGAACAGGAGGTAAGAGTTTCATTAGCTGCACCAATGAAAACCGGGTATGACAGGACTGGTTTAAGAACAAAACTAAAAACTAAATGCATTACCAACCTAGTAGCTAAATTTTAGCCTCTTGCTTTTCTAAAAGCTCCACACACTATCTGCTGTCGCCCTGAATTGTAGCAGTGGAGAAGTCAAAAACCTGTATTTATTACACTGAATATTAATAAGGGCCTAAAGACATCTAAAACAAGAGCCCTGACAAGAGGAGCTACCTACAACTTCTACAAAAAACGTGCCCTCCTATAGGTGAAATTCAGGCAGAAAGAAAAGAGACACACACCCTGAAAACAGAACTTTTGGCAACAGCTGACAACAGAAGAGGAGCTAGTGCTTCTCAGACAGTTTCTTGTGTACTCCTACGTATTAAATACTGTCCTACATTGTGTGGGAAAGCACTGGGAATTCTTCCCTCTGCAGTCACTGCAGAAATTGGCAGCAAATACCCATATTCAAATGCTAGGAAAGTCAAGCCCTACGGCGCTTGCTGGGGCTTTTCTCTGCCAAAAGAAAATGGCAGAGACCCTCAAAAGTCTCCCCAGGCTGTGGCCATCTCCATCGTTTCTAGAACAGGAGAAGAGAACGGTGGGGCACATCGCCAGCCGGCTTCCTGAACTGCTTTGTGTAGCACCAAGGTGCACAGGGTCTCTTCTCGGCTGCTACAAGCTTCCCAACGCTCCAATTTGGGGCAAAGCTTTAGGCAAAATAACTTGCAATTCTTCCAGTTTGGGAGACCAGACTTTGCAGCAAGTCTTGCAACACGGACATTCTTGGAACCTATAAACTGTTGCCCACTGCTAGAACTGATCTTCTGGACAGTTCCACCACTACCATTTGCCTATAGCTCGACTGAAAAATCATGCAAAAGACTAGAGAAGTTTGATTCCATTTCGAACCACGCTTTCAGTGACGCTGCCAAATTCTATCCAGCCCAAGCAGCAGCACGGTTCTTTCCAAAACAAATATTCAGCCAAACATACAGAATAGACTCAAGTTTTGTACTTTTTTTTTTTTTTCTGTTGTTGCACATTTCTTCTCTTGCTACTGTTATAACAGCATATAGTAGTAAAACTAGATGTTTGTGTTTTTCATATTCTCTATAGTTCCCCCTACTTAAGGGCAGAACAAAAATCAGGTTTTATTTGAACTTCAAGTATGTACCATGCTGGCAGCTGAGGTATTCTGGGACTAAGTCTGCATTTCAGAGTAAGTTTTCCCCGCATCGTCCACGATACTCACAGCTGATTAAACATACGCTTCATTTCATCCGTGATGTTCAAAGAACAGCTGACCTCATCATCAGAGAACCTGCCATTGTCTCCATCCTGTTCAGAGAGGTCGTCATCAGACGTGAGCTTGCGTTCTTTCTTCTTGGAAGCCACCTTAATTGGAGAGAAGAGCAGTAACTAGAAGGTTCAATTGAGGTGCTGCGCCGTGAGGGGCAGAAATAAAGAAGGAGAGGCATTAGGTTGGAGCAAGTATAACTGTTCAGCAGTTCCCAGGCAATTCAGGGATTGCTCGTATTCAAGACGGGAATTGCATCTGTTAATGAGTGGTGAACACAGAGCACAAGGAAGCAGTTCAGAATGGCGAAGAGCAAAGCAAGCTGCAGGCTGCCAGCGCTCTACAGATGTCCATCTGTTCACTGACACCAGTCTATGATCTACCAGAGAACATGCAGAGGTTAGAATGATACAGGGTAAAAGCGTAAGCTGGCAGGAGTGCCCAGGCAGCAGGCTTGAGAGCAATGACAGAACTCTCCCTCTCCTGCCACCACCACAGGCTGTTGCTCCCAGCATTCAACCACCACAAAAGAGTAGACGGGAAGCCTTTCTAGATAGCCTTTATTTCAGGGTCATTCCCATTCCATCAGCAGAGGCAGACTGCTAGTCTTCAGGTTGACAGAAGAAGGGTTAACCGAACCATGAAAATTCCTGGACAACCTCAAAGAAATGAAGTTCATAGATGTGCAGAGACCTCAAGGGATACCCCTGCAAAGAGCGCAGAGGATCACTTCTTCATCTGAGCACTGTGAATATGAGAGATATTCACAGATGGTGCCACGAACACACAGTCCGCTCCCAACCTACTGTAGTTTTTCCTCTCCTTGGCACGTAAGCCGTCCCTTATTGGTATTGTTCTCCATGCTGATCATTTTAACCACTGCATGCTTGACCAAAAGTGCGCTTTTTGCCTTTGAGCAGAAGGACATAGCAATTCTACTCAAAGACAAGAAGGAACCACTAGCACAATGCAATGGCTCAACATGCTACAAAAATAATTGTCTCCAATAAGGAGATTTGAGTCTTTCGGGATACGTAAGAAAAAAAAAATAAATCATGAAACATTTCAGCAACTTCACTACAGCTGGAAAGCACACCAGTAGAGACCACAAGGATTTTTTTACAGTGTTTTTTGTATAGCATTTAGCACAATATATGGCATCACTATACAGAGAAAAGCATCAGACTTATTGAAAGACCGAACAAGACACATTTAGACCAAAGTAGAAGGAAGCTGGGTTAATCACAATTGAAATTGCAGTTGTGACAGAAGACCAACTGCATTGGGAGTTACAGGTTTGCTCCATGCAGAGCTGTAACTGCTTGCTTTTGGAGCAAATTTAATGACTTTCCTGCTAGCACCAAGGAGCCACAATAGCTCAAGGAAAGCAACTGGAGTTTCTAGTCTGACAAAGCAGTCATAGCTCACCACCACAGAAGCGTTATTTCTGGCCACAGAGCTTGAGCCAGAAATAAGAACATTCAGATGACAGTTCTACAAGCTTAAAACCTCTCACCGGTGAAGGGAACAAACGTGAGAATGCCATTTATGCAAGCCTAGACCCTGTAATGCTTTTTTCCCCTGCATTCATTGTAGACTAGCAGACTAACAGCATATCTTAAAGGTCATCCTGAGACTTCTTTTTTTAAACTCCCTAAATTTTGTGTTCTTAGTACTACAGCAGCTTCTGCAGAAGAGAGCTACATTTCTCAAGACTGAGAAAGAAGAAAATATGTCTACACAGAGAAATTTCAAGAAAAGGCAAATGACCTGGACCACACTCCTTAACACTGCTCCCTCTCGTCCCCTCACTTCTTGTCCTATCCTATGGAAAATTCATGGCCTAATCACCTGGAATATCTTGGAAACGTCTTCAGAGTTGCGCTGCTGCGCTACATCACACAGCTTGGCTGTGATATCGATTCGCCGACAGATGTCCATGTCCACCTTCATGGCCTTTTCTTGAATCTTTGTGTCCAGGTCTGTCATGGGCTGCAGGAAGGACAGCAGTGATTATCTTCTATTATTATACAGTTCAGGAAAGAGGAGATACCCCTCAGTATCTCTCTAACCCCAGGACATACCATTCTTAAACAACATCACATCTTGTTCTCCAGGAAAGGCAGTACACGCACAATCTGAATAGACTAGACAGCTAACAATTAACATTCATATCCGATTCTAATAGAATTTCAACTCAGAGTGATTTCAGAGTGATTTGTCACCAAAAAAACCTATACCCACCCCAAAACAACTGCTAGATGTGGCAACAGTAAATTTTTATTGGGTCATTAAAGCTTTAAAAACAGAGGAGAAAAACCCTGTTGAGCATGCGCAGAATCTAAATGTGAAATCTAAAACCTGTGCATATGCAACGCTCCCCCCATTTCAGACAGAAAAGCCGTGCCTGCAAGGAGAAGTTTCTTTTACAACAGAAGCCAGGCTATGCAGCAGCTTCATACATACCATGAAAACAGAAAATCAAGACTGGATCTAAAGAGATCCATGAAAGCTTGTGACACAGAAAATAGTCCTCATTGGCATTAACCTGGCTTCCAGCCTAGCAAAAATTCTACATGAAAAATATTTTGTCTTGCTTCACTCTGAGCAGTAATTATAAACATAATTTATAAGAGATACTCCCACTCAGACAGTACAGCTGGCTCCTTATGAAGAAACATTGTTCCACAAAAAGCATATTTTCCAGCCTAGACGAGGCTTACTCTGTTGGAAAGTATCACTTCAATGGCTAGGCAATGCTTCTACTTTGACCAGAAAAGCAGAAAAACTCTTTGCATAGCTTTCTTAAATACCAAATCCCCTTTCCAAGAAGAAAGCTTTGTGTTTTTTGTTGTTCCTCCCCCCCTTATTTTTTTAAATTATTAGACAGAGTTCTTCTCCAGCCCCTGTCAACCACCTTTGGACAAGTTAGAGATTTTTCTTTTCCAGACACACCGAGAAAAAGAAACGTCTAAACACTGACACCCTCTAAACACAATCTTATCAACTGAATAGGTACCAGCAATTCTTAGCCACAGGAATGCTGGCAAGAGTCACGTGCCAACATTTTGCATGTCTCTGCTCTAAATATTTACACAGTGGGATTCAAAACAAGCATTCTCACCGCTTTCCTCAGGCTCTCTTCTACCTTACAGCGCTTGCAAAGCCCAAAGCACACTTTCTCTCAAGTTGAGGAGGATGTTTCCATTCACCACCCCCCTTTTTATACATGCCGAGCAAGATTTCTTCCTCAGCGAAAAAGTCATCAGAGTGATGGAGCCCTAACAAGTTTCTCCCTTTCACACTGCCTCTCATCGAGAATAGACATGCTTGGTTAAACACCAAAAGAAGAGACAGCTAACTGCCAAATTTCACATGAACAGATCTAGTGGCCCTGAGAGAATGTGTTTGACACCAAGGAGCAGGTTCTGCAAGCTTATATAAAGACAGAAGGAAGCAGTTCTACACAAAATTACAGAATAAATAAGCATAACAGGACATATTCATTAGGCAACTGGCATCAGCACTACTTCAGTCGTACAGAGAAAGGCACCTTACTTAGTGATCACCTGGCTTATCTGTCTAGATAGCTGCAGGAGTACATGCTCTCAGTATGAGTCTAAATGTAAGAAAATTATCCAGTCACAGTCCAAAAGATCCCCCAGCTTTGAAGGAAAGTCAGTTATCTAATGAGACATGAGGAAAGTCCTGAGAAAACAAGTTTGGTTTTGTTGGGTTTTTTTTTAAATTAGGTCGAAGCAGCACTGGAAACAAAGCCAGATACCTGAACCAGTGATACTGGTTAATCTTTTCAGAGCTTTCATAGAGGGAGCTGGGAAACACGTAGAGCGTGTTCCTTTTTGAGCATGACTTTCTTGCGTGCTTCAGAGCCAAATCCCCCTTGTCAGCAGCAGCACACAGTGCTGCACGGCGATGAACCCTTTACCCTAACCTGCGAGTTCTCCAACGTGGTTTTTTTCCCACGGCTGCAGATCTGAATGCCGGCACGGCCTGCTGCAGAGAACGGGGAAGGGAGGGAAGAGTCCGGGTTATGGGCTAAGCGGCAAGTTAATGCATCTCTACGCAGACCAGACAGGAAGCAGGGGCAGGGTGATCTGTCTGATGCATTAGATCATAAAGGCAGCCATAACGCTAACTACGAAGCGGCACTCACTAAGACCATAACCTTTTTATGAATGAAGCCATTTGCATGACACACACATTTCACAAAGGCAGTGGGAGTTGGCCACTCTGCTCTCCAGTGTACTTACATCACTCATCAGACCCTTAAAGACCACGAGTTCTGCTTTCAGCCTCTCAATCTTTTCATTCAACTCCTCCTGGAGAGCTTCCGCTTCCTGCGCCTCCTGCAAGAGAAAGCGCACAGAGGACTAAGAGGGAACAGGCCCACATATGCTTCCGCGCTTAACCTGAGCGGGGCTGATAAGGCATGTCACCACCCCCGCGTTTCACTTTGTCAGAAACTTCAGCACCTTCCTGCTTCAGCTTCCAAACATGAACACTCTGCTCTAGCATACAGTAACACAGTCAGCTGCTCTAGCTAGAAGTTTTTTAATTAAACCAGTTCAAATAATTACTAGCGTAATGAAAGGTACAAAGAAAACCTACACCTTTCAATACACACTACTCAGAACTTACCTCTCGCAAAGTTTCTACCATAGATTCCAGACTCATTCTTCTCGTCAGTTCCTCTTCCCACCTGAAAGACAAGATTTGCAGGCGAAGCATTAACTACGGAGGAAATTTCCAACCCCCTGCAAAATCACAAGTCTTCTGATGGCTGTAGGACGATGACAGTTATTTGAAATGTAAAGCAGATGGTCCCCTTCACACCAGGAACGTTGAGTCTGTAAGGGAATAAAAGCTAAATCCACTGTTGCTGGGATCAGCACTCTTCCTGCTCTCCTATGCAATATTTGGTTGCAAATAAGGTGGGAAATTTGCAGTGAAAAAAAAAAATAATAATCAATTGAAGGTAAGTTATCTGAATCAGTCTCACTATTTATGTGTTCAATCCAAACAATTCACATGTTGATGTGCCTTCTACATCAAAATTCTCAAGAAACCACATGCCTTAGTCCTTTCCCAGCACTACAACTGCAAACAGAGTACTCAGACAAGCATCCTTGAATGCAGGGTATATACACTCACTGCTGCTGCAATACTGAAAGCGTAGAAAAAAAAAAAAAAGAGTTACGGTTACAAACTGTAAAATTAAACCTCATACTACAAGCATCATTATGTTTGAGTTCCTTATTGGATGAACCGTAAAAATATCTGGCAGTTCCTCTTTTTAAGCACCGAAACCCTTTAAAGAGGAAAAACCGGTATTTGACAATACTAACTCGAAAGCTAAGATTCTTGAAGATGCGACGATACACATTGATAGGCACGGATATGGTTTGAGTTTGGGGGGAGGGAGAAAGTAAAACGCGTGGCGCTCGCTTTGAATGGCAGTAGTGCCACACGAGACCGGCCCACTCTGTTATAACAACAGGAATCACACCCCTGGAAAAGCAACTTTGGCTACCACGGGATTAAGAACAATCCTGTGAAGGTAATCTCTGAGCACCCTCATGATAATTTCTGTTGCCACTTCAACGCTTTTTATAGTTCAACTGAAAATGGCAAACCACAGGCCTGGAAATCTATTAAATCAAAGCATTCTTGAAAATCCTTAAATCCGCCAAAACACATCGTTTCATCCTATTTTCAAATCCACAACGAAATCTGGTGCTGGCTAGGATTGCGGGACGTTCCCGGTGAGGCAGCTGATGCGATGCACACATAATCCCTACGCTACTCGATAGATCTCTGCACGCAAAGCGCAAATTTAATCCCATCTGCAATGGAAGCCAGGGCGGACCATTTCTGCAGGGAAGGAGGCAGGCCGGCACGGTGGTATTGCAGTTGGCCGTCTTCAGGCGCGATCAGAGGCCCCTGAACGGGTTATGTCTCAATGCAGTAGCAGCAGCTCCGACGCGCGCACTGCCAAGATGACACGCTGGCTACATCCGTTCTTTCCTGCTGTTGTGGCACAGGAATAACCAACGTAACAGCGTGCGAATTCTCCGTTGTACAGCTGAAGTTTGGTTTATGCAGGAAGACTTGTTGTGCATCTTTTTACCAGCAATGATTTACTGCCAAGCAAAGTAAAATATTTAGGCTGAAATTTGCATTTGTCATCAAATGTTTTAGCTCGTATTTCCATACCCTATTTTTTTTTACTACGAACTACATGTGCATTTCTATAAAAATAGTAACTTCTTTTTTCAGATTTTAATATTAAAGTCAAGAAGGTGAAATTAATTAAAGCAGTCAATTATATTCGCAATCTGTAAGATGGTCTCCTTCTGTTACCGAAGGAGCGTTGCACAGCTTTAATCATTCCGCCTGGTCTTTCTGCCAGCAGGCTGTCATTTATGGATGGTAGTCAAGCAGACACTGCAAAAATTGATATGCTGCTTCTCAAGATTTTAACTGTTGAAGTGAGGAATACTGGTTACATCCAGGTTATCCTGCTGTATCATTTGCATCCCCACAGTGCACTGTGCATTCTGCAAAAAAAAAGGGATGTATTTTTGGAAAAAACATATCTGCGTATTTTTACTGACTATGCCAAAAGCTAGCAAAAAGGATTAGCATTCCTCCCCAGCAGTTCAGCCATTCTGGGCAGCTGCCAGAATTAAGCACCTCAAAGTCTGCTCAGACTAACCTTCCTCATCCCGCAGAAATTCCACTAGTTCCATTTCTCTTCTTTGTGCCAGTTAAAGTGCCTTTTGCAGAGCAGTGATTTACAGCCCTAATTCCCTTCCGTCAAACTCAAGACGGTGTCTTCAGGAGAAGAGGACAAGCATGCCTTCTTGTACACACATACACACCCCCTCCCCCCAATCTCTGCGTTTCTCTTAATTACAGGAACTATAAAACAATCGGGTAATTTTTAACCGAAAAGTTCATGCCTAACAGAAAGAAATTTACACTGGACTGATAGTAAGGGTCCTGCTAACCATTAATATCACATTCTTCACCTCAGAGCGCATTTCTCCCACCCACTAGCAAGCTGATTAGCCTCATTTAACAGCTAAAAATGCCAATCTTACTTTCTCCTCACACTTAAACCTTAGACTATTTGTAGCGAAGAGAGGAAGGAGACAGATGGGAAGGTGGAGGATGACAATGGAGCAGCGGATTAATTCTGCATTTAAACTTCCAAGGAAGTGAGGCAATAGAAAGCTTGCTCATTCATATGTTCATCCTGTATTTGCTGTTACACACGAGACTCTAAAAGGGACCTTGGCAGCTGTGCTACGACACGCTCTAACAAATGTATTGGTTAGGAGTCAGCCTGCCCCTGAGAAGGTGCTAACTACGGCTCTGACGTCTTTAATATTCAACATACTCTACATTATTCTCCCAGTAATCAATATCTTTCTCTTCCATTACCGTCTAAAGGCAGAAGACTTAGTCTTCCACAAGTCTTAATCCCGGCAGGCTGCGGATGCCCTCTGCTCCTTAGCAAACACAACCGGTGACGCCACTTTGCGTCTGCAGCCTAAAATGACGATGAAAGGGGCCAAAGCCTGGTGCTCCCTTCATCTCAAGGACGAGGGAAACACCACCTGATGAATCACCTTCGCAGCACAAGCGGAGCAGACAGGTAGCTCCTTTGCTGGACAACCACAGGAGAAGCAACGGCAGGAATGATGAGGGCGCTAATACCCAAAAGGGAAATGGCTGTACACACTAGAGGCTAAAAAACCCACCAGTCTTCATATACTTGCTGCAGGATATTAACTAGCCAGCTGCTCTTGCTGCTCTCAAATACACTTATTTCTTGGCTCAGATGCATCGATTGCTATGATTTCCAGCTGTATCAAAAAAAAAAATCTTTTTTCTGACCCAGAAAGGCAAACGTTACCACCTAAATCTACCAGACTTCAGGGTTTCTTACTATATTTTCAGTTATTTATTAAAAAAAAGAAGGGGCAATATGAATTTCAAACCTAACGAAGCTTTGTTCGTTCTTTCCCACCTTCCAAGGATGGTTTAGTTCCAACCAGCACCTACCCACCCCCCAGATAAAGGGCTAGTCTGAATTTTGGAAGCTATCAATCTATTCCCCTTTTACCAGATGTGACACATTACATTCCAGCGGCATTCAGTCATCGCAGCTTCAGGCCCCAAACTACTTCTGCAGTCATGTCTTACATAGCTTTGCGGAGAACAAAGGATGCTGGCTTTCTTTAACGGGAATAGCTACGTTACAAGGATATTAGACAAACAAAACACATGAATAGTCAGCTAGGATTAACATTGCTTAAAGCGGTGTTCTTGTAAAGCTGAGTCACACCACAAGCTTCTGTGTTTCCTTTGAAATTGGAAGAGTGGCTACCAGCTCACCAATACTAACATCTTCTCCTACACCAAAGCAAGCTGATGGAGACATCTCAAGAACTGGATAATGTCCCTTAAAAGCTCCTCTAAGTTTTCAAACATTAGTGTTCATGAAATTAAACGGAGCAGTCTATGTTAACACAAGCTTCAAATCACTGTCCCACTCCCTGAACACCTGCATCGGTGAACACGAGCATCTTCCTTTCTTCTCTTCCACTATCACCAAGTTTAGAAATACAGAGCAGTGAAGAGAACTGCCCACGGGAGCAGATTCGCAAAACCTCTTTAGAACAGAAAGTTGGTTTTAGAGAAGTTTGCCTTTCCAAAAATTGTTCAGTAATTTTCTTTTAAAAACCCAGGATTTTTAGATGCGAGTATGGTATTATTTAGACAACAGACACCGTGCTTACAAAACTGGCCAGATAGAAACCTACTGTTTTAAATATGTTTCTGCTCAAGGCAGAAAGGCAGAAGTAGACCAGCTGATAGTTAATGATGCCTGGTGGTATCAACTGCGCTATTTCTTTCATTAAAAACATCCCTCCCTTAAGGAAGCAAATATTCCTCAAATAACATTTAATGACAATACATTTTTTTTCCATAAGAAAAACTCTTTAGGAAGATAAGACTCTTTTTCCTGGTAGTTTCACACCGAGTCATGCAGAGAAGAAAAGCACCAAACAGAAACCGAACAACAGAAAACATTTACAGTGGTCTGAGCTTCTCCCCTGCCATTCTCTCAGGTACTGACTCTGAAGCTTTTCACTGTTTCATTATTGTTGGAATGTCTTCCCATCAGTTTGTGGGGAGAAAAGCAGTAACAGAATGGAAAACAGAATCGCTCTTGAGTGCCTAAGTCCACAACAGGAAAGAAAAGCGCTAGTTCGAACAATGACTATAAAACGCTCATGGAAGTATTAGCAGCTAACGATTCCTGAAAACATAAACATACTGAACGGATGAACTGTCCCTGCTACTTCAGGGAGCAGCAGAATTGTTTTTCTTGCAAGCCAAGACACCACTATTCCATTTTTGGCATGAGATGCACCCAGCCTTGCTCATCTGTTGGATACGAAGCATCTCCAATGCATTCTCTGATGTACCACACCTGCAAGAAGATGGAAAAAACACCCGTGCTACGGCAGGACCAAGTGATTACACCTCCGGTGCTGCCCGGGAGGGTTCATGCTCTGCCAGCACAGGTTAGAGACACATCTTTGTGCTCCCGTTCCTTTGCGGCAGCACTGCTTGTTCTTTTGCGTGTTTGGATCTTTCTGACGCCCATACGTTGTTTACAGGAACTCCAAATGGCAAGGCGTACCGCACCGCTCACCAGTGCTGGCATGAGATTTAACACTTAACGTGCACAAGCCTAACCAATGTAATAATTCCACATTACTCATGGTCCTTACGTGCCTCCTCTCAGTGTGGGTCTGTACTAACATGCCCACTAATCCCCTCTCCAACACCTAGATAATAACTATCAACATTACAGTTTATAACTGGTTATTATATACCGATTTCATTTGAATTGACTTAACAGCCCATCAGATGTACAAGCTTATATTCCCACACAAAAGGATCCACAGCCTAATCCTGTAATCTGCCAAGACAGAAATTTAGGCAGGGCATGCTGTTGGAGAGAAACATGCTGTGCTCATTTGGGATAAGAAAGCATCACGTTCCAGACTTTCTGGAGAGATGTAAAGAAACCTTTATGATACTACAATTCTGCTGCAGCATCAGTCTCTATTTAACCATTTGCAATGGTGAGAACCACCTACATCTGCAATCTCACTATACCATTCCCGATAGAAGGCGGCAGTCTGGGATTGTAAATACAAATAGCCATCTGCATCTTTTCATTAGCTTAAAAAGAACTGTACCATGCAAGATGGATTTGTTTTTTAAAAAAAACTCTATGAAGCCTTCTTTATTTTGTTAAGCAAAAAAAAAAAAAAAACCAAAAAAGAAAGAATGCACCATTCTCTCTGCTTTTAGAATCGTTGCTTAAAGAGATCATTTTCCTATCCAGTCTTATTTTAGCACTAAATTAGATATAAGGCTGCATTAAGCAATTAGCTTATTTACAAATGCTACTTCTTGTTTAAGTGAGCATTTTTAAGATGCTGTAGCATAGGGATTCTTCCAAATTATCCCAAGCACAGACCATTTTGTTCCCACATGCCCTGACTTCTTATTGAAGCAAATTAAACGTTAGTTGATGGGCTCCATGTAAAACGTATTAATTTAAAGTGAACATCTGAGTCCATTAAAGCCTGGCTGTAACACAACGGCAGTGGCACTCTCGAATGAAGTCATGTTTCTTGCCTGTTGCAAGCAACGTCGTCTCCGCAAAATCTCTTTGCGAGAAGTCAGTCGTTGCAGCATCAAATTTCCCAAACATCAGAGCGACGGGAGAGCGTATCCTTCAACCCACAGATGATACAAGTAAAAATCACTGCATGGCAGGTCTAGATGATACCGGTAAAATCACTGCATAGCAGAACTTGCACCCTTTGCACTGTTAACACTTGGGTGTTTCGTTATAAGGAAAGGTTAATTTTAAGTCCTATTCTAGACTTGTGCTCTACTTAAAACAGCATACAGGCCTTTGAACAATAGCAATTGCTAGTGAAGAGTTACTATACAGAAAAACACTGCATAATTATCCCTCCCGATTACATACACCTGGAAAGATGCTCCAGCCTGTTACTGGAACCACAATAAAAATCACCTGCAAGTTCATTTGTGTTTTGTTCCTGACCACAGGAGGTGTTTAAACAAAAGCCATGCATAATGTCACAAGAGGTCAACAACTTCAAGTAGAAGCAACAGCCATGCCTGCATTCCTTCCTGAAGAAAATTGTGGTGCTTTTAATACATGAGGAGAATCCACATATAATTGTCCAATAGTCACAGCAACATTAAACACATTTTAAGCTACACAGCTACAACCCATACGCTCCTGCATGACTTATTCTTGCGAACAACGCCGCACTAAATAAAGGCCAGTTTTAAAGCTAAGGTGTTTTTTGATACTTGGATAAGCTTTGGACCTCTCCTTTTGTACTTGCACCCAGCCCCAAACACTAAAGTCCATAACAAAAACACAAGATACTTACTCAGAATAGGTCTAATACCGTGGGCAAGGCTGCTGTTGGGCGTTTTCACAGTATTTTAGACAACTTTCTGACAGAGAAAGCACCTAAAAGATCTCCTGTCCTTGGAAAAGAAACGCATCAATTATGAACGTTGGTTATTTTAAATCTCATCACTAAGCAAGTGAAGGAGAAAAATCCTTGAAAACCTTCCATTTACCAGTGCATCCAAGGCTATTAATGTCAGGAGTCTATTTCCACATCACATCGTAGCAAATTAATTTTAAATACGGCTGCTTTAAAAGAAATAATTCATTTTTTTTCCCCCGCTGTAGGTAGATTGAGAAATAGGGGAAAACAGATAAAGCCATCAAGCTCACTGCTGCCCAGCTTTCACTTTGAGTAAGGCCATGCTGAGAGAACCATTTTCGCCCATAGTCTAACCGCTCTTGACTGAAGAGCTTCGATTCAGCTTGATTTCAGAACACGGAGGTGTTGGAGCTCTGAACTGTACACCGTACTGGGCACTGGTGAGGCCANGAACAAGTGCCATGCAAAGCTGTCTTGTCTTTTCCCTTGCATTTACAACCTAACCAGCATCCTGGTTTCTAAGCCATTCTGCAGGAGAGGGTCCGGAACTTCTCCAAGTAGGTAAGTTACTTTTGTTGGGAAGAGAAGTTTTGTACAGCTTCCCCTCTCCCCACGTACTGCCCACTCTTTGCTTCGCTAAACCCGTTTCATATTCTCCTAAAGAGAAAGACTGGGCCCATGACAGCATCATACGAACCTCCACATCCCTGATCTGCCTCTTTTGCAGCTGCAAATGAGTTTAAATATTGCTTAACAGGTTAAACCTGTGAAAAGTGTTCAAAGCCACAACTCCTACCAGCAACAGCCAGGAGTCCACCCTCCTGATACGAACTTGATCAGGTAGAGTAATTCTTTTTAGCATTTCATGCAAGCTCATAGCATCTTTACATTTCTGCATGGCTCTTCTGCTACTCCCATTCATCTCAGGCATACAGAAACCAGAACTGCTTTGGAGGAATGAAGCTTTTACAGTTTAAGGAGCAAAAGCACAGAAGGCCTCTGTCTATTCAATCTCTATTTAGAAAGTATCCATACTCTAGAATCAGAGTATAATTAAAAAAAAGAAAAAAGTAAAAAATCACATTTTGTCACTAGTGTCCTCTACGCCTTAAACCATTGTGCTGATCACAGGAACACAACCATTTCCTGCAGAGAAATGATTTCTGGTTAGTCATAAGCCGTTCTGCCTGATCAGGCACCATCACATTGCGAGCTCTCGGAACAGGGCTTATGATGTAATTCATGATATGATAACTAATACATAAGGTAAACCAAACACTACTTTCTGTACCCTCCTCTTACGTTGGCCAGCGTGCCAGGACAGACTTACAGATTTCTGCCCCACCTGTCCCAGCAACCACAAGCATGAGAAGTAATAGATCAAGCTGCATTTACTTCTCAGCACAGAGTGGTGGGGACCGACAGGCTGCAGAAAAGTGTTGCAGGCAGAATTCACGCTAGTCGTATTCCCCTCAGCACCAGCAACTTAAAATCATTTTTCACTCAAAAAGCCTTCAAGACAGTGGTCACAACCCCTGAAAAAATATACGGCTCTTAAGCATGAACAAATAATTCTGCAGCATGGAACTATTGCAGTTTTTGACAGCTGAAATGAAGTTTTTTCGCTAGGTACAGCAGTCCCCAGGGAAGGGGAGAGGGATTTGTTCAGTAACATGAGAAAGCGGGGACTGCCTGCCTTCCATTTTCCAGCAAGCTTAGCAGCGACTGAAGCTAGCCCAGAACTGTCTGAACAAAAGAGCCTTGTGAAAAAAGCAACTCGGGCAAATGCAAGGCCTACAAGTTTGGCCTGTGGGCTGGCTTTGGTGGGGTTAAGGATTTACTCAGTGCAATAAAGGAAAAGCAGCCAAGACAGCAAGGTACAAAACAGTCTGCAATTAGAAAACTGCCAACAGCTCAAGGCTAGGCAAAGACTTGAGAAGTGGGGAGGGGGAAAATGTGCAACACGGAGAAGAGGAACCGCTCAAAAGCCTACCTCTGGGAAGTTCCCCACTGCAAAAGGGAAATGCTACGATGAACTTTAAACTTCCAATTACTGAGATCAGCCCATACTTTTATTGAGACAGCCTTGCAGCTGTCAGAAACACATCACAGATGCGCGAGCTGCAAAAGAATTAAATTAGCTAGGATACCAGCTTCTAGCAAGTGGCTCTTTGTCATTAAGACGGGCAACTCCTATTCCCTACGCCAACGGAACACTCAGTTTCTGCAGTTGGTCCGAACTCAGCCAGCTGCTGGGGAGCGGGACCTTCCAGCGCCACGTCTGTGCCTCCGAGATACCTGCAGCAACGTTTTATTCCGAAAGGAAACATCAGACAGACAGTTTGCTTGATGAATCAGCTCCGATTCCAGGAATATGATACAGCACACACATGGCATAGTAAATATGATTAGGTCTAACTACGAAACATCTGATAAGATTAATACCCAAACACCCATTTGACATAGATCAATATAGCATGACCCTTTTGGCAAGACGAGAATCAGAGCACTGCATTTCGGGCTGCTTTTTAGCTCAACTGTGCAGAATTAAGTCATCTTTGTAAATATTTTATTGTAGCCTAGGTAGCTACCACATCAGTCTTCCTGGGACAATGCTCAAATTCTCGGTTCTCTTCCTCTTGTATCAATTAAGTCCAAGGCATTTCCCCCACTTTTTGTAGGTATATCCGCTTGTTTTTTTCTCCTCTCTCTCTCTATATATATTTCTATTAACAATAAAAAGGAAATTTAATAAGATGGACACATCCTGATTTCACCATATTGGAGGACAGCATCGTATTTCCAAAACTATTTCCCATGCTGCTATTCTTAGGTAGCTCTGACAGGTCTGACGGTGCTGAAGAGCGTTCATTGTACCAGCAACCCACCGACTAGCACAATTACAAAACAGGGAGAAAAAGGAGAACTCGAGCAAACTAAGACAACTGGGAAGAAACTCCATTTCTACAGAGATGACACCAGCGGTCTCAAAAGCCATCGTACTATACCGTCATTTTTAGCTCACAGCTGAGTCCATGCTCACGTCAGTTCTGTCTGACCGGTTTTCTAGAAAACAGCAGCACGACACCCATTTCTACACATTAATATGGCAAACCCTTATCTCACTTGCCACTGAAGTATACAGAAGAGCTCTGCGTACTCTAGGCCTGCAGAAGGCAACTGCAAGCGCAGCTTATGGAACAGCCACGGCAGAGAACATTACATTCCTGTAAAACTGTTTGTCGGAACTGCAGATAAAAGTAATTCCTCTGACGCATTCTGAAACAGGTAATCTGAAAAGCACAGCATTACATTACTGTACAGCGCTGCTAGCTACAAGTTAATTATCAAATCCCGAATTCCCATGTAAGGAAATCTCTAGCAAACAGAAGTACTACAAACCTCACGCATTAAAGACAGCCGATCGCGTATATACATTTATTTCACAACTGCCTATCAACAAGCTGCAATTTTATGGTATTTAGTATGTCAAACATTCCGATGTTTTGTTCTAATACTTTGGCACAGGCATACATATAAAATTGCTGTAAAACTCATCCAACTCACTACTCCTGACTAATGACCATCCTCTTGGAAGAAAATATTACCACAATACAGTGACGGATGCTACAAAACTTAAGTGAGGGACAAAGAACAAAACAGAGACTATGACCCTGGAGAAAAGTACTGACTTTTCTGTTTTGTCTTGGGGTTTTTTGGTGGTTTTGTTTTTGCTTTTTTTTTTTTTTTTTTGGGGGGGGGGGGGGGTTGTTTGTTTGGTTTTTTTACTCAAATCAAAAAGCTGCCCATTATTCTCTACTCCTTCTGAGAAACCGCTTTATGTTTATCTACCCACCTATGGTATGGCAGGGGGGTTAAATTTCATTATGTGGGTCTGACAGACACATACAAGCGTCTCTGAACAAATGAGAAGCAGAAGTTGGACATCTTGAAGTAGTTTTTTTTGCTAACCCTGCAATAGCAGGGCAGGAAACAGTAGCCCATCCAGTGCTTAGAAATCATATTGCAATTACGGCACAGACTATTCATCATCTCAAATTCTTTTGGTCAACATGCAGAAATAGCCTGGTAGAAGTGCTAATGTGAGAAACTTGTGGAATTGCACTGCCCTGCACCGAAAAGGTCAAAACGAGCTTTCAGCGACCCTGCGCAGACAAAGGGGAGGCTGCGGGAGGAGGACGAACTGGGGAACACAGCACGCTATTATCCCGGCGTCCCAGTACGGCCACGTGATCGCTTTGGACAGCTCATCTCCAACATCCACATCATTACTGACATAAATACAGGCTACAGCACGAGAAAAATTTCTTCTGCAAATTGGAAGTTGGGTTGTTTATAAGGGAGTTACCAACAGTACTTCAGTGCTCGGTTTCAGCAACGAAACTGCACAATGAAAAGGGATTATTACAACTGACTCATCTAATAATCACAGAAAAATCCATCCATTGTTTAGGGAAACTTAAAAATTGCTTAATGCTCTTAATTTCATCAAATGTACTTAAACAGCAGAAGATAGGCACCAGCATGCCTGTCACAGAATCTGAAGCTTCGCTGGCTTGGAAAAAAATTTAAAATAATAATTATAAATAATTAAAAAAAAAAAAAAAACAACCAAACCCCAATCTTATTCCAGGCTGTCAATACAGTTTTAATAGTTTGCTAAGATGCAAGACTACTAACACGACTACTTTAGAAAAAAAACCTCCACGCCATTGTAAACTGCACACTAGGTAGTGTTAAGCAAATATTTGTAATAAATAAAAGCTTTCTGCAGCCTGCCACCAAATCTGACTTTCAACTCCTATCCTCCTTGCTAAAAATTCAGCTAGTGATCCGACCTTGATATACTGTGGTTTCTAACGCGGGGGGGTCCCATCCTGTTGCTCTTCTCCCTAACACACTCACTTCAAACTCCTTTACCTCCACTTCAGCACATTAATTTTAGAGGAGTAATGTAAAAGACCCATTAATAAATCTAACAAGTCAGTAAAAGTACTACCAGCAGACGTGACCACATCAGACTTCGACATGACTTGTTTCTGAAGGCAAGCACCCCAAGAGCTTCGTAGCTTCTGCATAAAATCCAGTACACGAGACTTGAGCTGATTTTCAAAGTTCTCCCTCTAGTCTTCAGCAGCACAACAAGAATTCACATTTTTCCACAGATAACTGTATTCCCCCTTCCCTCACCTTCCTCCC
>VZTL01063887.1:1554-59390 GCA_013400535.1 Scopus umbretta
TCACTTTATTCATCCCCCCCCCCCCCCCCCCCCAAAATGCAGTAGGTGCATCCCTCCTTACTTCCCTGCTCCTCCCAGAACCAGGTCACCAAGCTCCAGAAACAGCACATGGAAACTGTGCCCCGCTTCAGACTGTGAACCGAAGCATTGCTTTCAGCACATGCAGTCTCAGGCTAACCTGCTTTGCTCCCAGGACAGGATCATTCAGAAACTGGAGACCCATGAGCCTGGTAGTCCAGATATGCACTCAGGTCTGATGCACCCACCACCACCATTGCTGAATCCTTTCACAACTCCTCTTCTAAACTTGTCTGCATCAAGCTGCTCCCTTGTTGGGGACTACCCTAGTGCCCTTCATACCAAAGTTCAGCCTTCAAATGATTAAACTGCAGATGACTAACCCTGGCCTTCCCCTGTAAGCACTGTCCAGTACATAGCTAATTTGTATTTAGTACCAGAGGGCATCCAGAATTCACATATATAAAATAGTTTCTTTACCTTAAAAAAATCACTTAATACCCATTTATTGTGACAAGTATGAACAAGGGTCAATATAATGTCCCACTTTTTATTATGTCTTTCTGGTTTTTTTTTGACTTGAAACACCTGAAGTTAGATCTTCAGGTTACAACATTTTAGTCCCATAAAGTTCTGAAATCTAGCTAAAGGAAATTAAAAACGTCATCTTAAATTCTTTATTTCTCTCTGCACTCTCTAAGCTGTCATTGCAAAACTGTCTAGGGCAAACCCCTTAGGAAAAGCAGACTGGCAAATGACCAAGGTTTCTTTTTGTTCTGATTAAAGTCAAGTTTGAAAAAAGTGTTGCATTCTACTTTGTTAAGAGCAGGAGATAGGCATTAGGGTGTGTATTCATCTATTTGTCTAAATTGCTGCCCAGCCACTTTAAAGGACATCTAATCCCTGTGATGCAACACTTGGGTTTTCCTGACACTATTTATGATGAGCACGTTATTCATCACATAAAGCAGGGAAAACAAAGAGTCAGATTCTGATTTCCCTTGCAGTGACATAAATTCACAAAGGCTAATGGAATTATTGTAGATTTACGCTCTGGTGAGTGCAGGATTTCACCCAGCAGCTCTATAATTTCTCTAGTTTTCAGCATAGCAGGACAGCTATACACACCATGTAAGTCCTGAACCATCTGGTTTCTCTGAGAGTGAAGGAGCTTTTTAGGGAGTTCTTTCTGGCTCTAACTGAATATGGTTAGTTATTTCTTTCCCCATTACTGCCATTGACTACAATGATCCCTTTCTTACAAATTTTAATTATTTCATGAGCGGTACAGCACTGGATGTTACTTCATTAAATTGAAGAGACTATATAAAAGGCTGAACTGATTGTGACTCATGTGAGGAGAAGGAAGCAAAGCTACAAGATCTTCATTCAGCAGAACAGGAGAAAGATTTGTGGCAGCCAGGGACTGCTAGCAAAGGAAGGTCTTTGGAAGTAAAGGCAAAACACAAGCTGAGATTGAAATTCTTGATTGGAAACCATCAGGGGAGTGATAGAGTATTGCAATAACGATTGCTGATAATAGGTACTCCCTTTTTGGAAAACCATAGCTGTACAGGTCACATATAACCTAAATTACAAATGCTATTCCCTTTTGTGCAAACATATAACCAAGACCACACAAATGGCAGGATTAAGAGAAAGAAAAAAGAGAGGATTTTTTACAACAGATGTTATTTCACAGTCATGTCAAGACCACATGATTTTCCAGAGCTTCTCTGGGAAAGCAAAAAGACTTTTTTCCAGGTTGTTTATTAGTCTTAGAAAGCTTTTTGTCAGCCTGAGGAAGTGTTAAGGTTTAAAGGGCACTGAGCAGTATTTCAGAAATATTTGCCTTGTTTGCAGTTAGAACTGTAGCAGAGCTCCTGATGTGTGTCATTCTTTCATGGTTACAGTAATGCAGGGGAGGCTGAAGGGATCGACAAGTTCTGGAAAGTCAATAGAGTGCTATAGCATGTTAGCCAATGTTCAGTCAACCAAACTCTTCAATTAGCTCAGTCTGACAGTATTCTTTTTTTCCAGGATAAATTATTTGATGGCTCTGAACAGCTTTGACCTTACTTTACCTTTAGGACAACTTTACCCTTCCATTGTTTATCTTCTAAAAAAGAAATGCTCTTTTCAGAAAGGAAACTTGCTTTTTAGCAAGCATAATAGCCATGGAGCATCTGGCACAAATTTTCTTATCACATTTAGGAAGGTACATGATGTTTTACAAGAGATGGATTTGGGTAACAAAACTAACACACCAAACACATCATTCTTTATTAAGGAAAATCCTTTGTGTCAAAGGCAGTATTTGTGTGATCGCTGTGATGTTTGTAATATGTGAAATAAACCCTTAGCTTTCTAGCATAAGCATTTCACACAGCATGAAGCAAAGAAACTGTATGTTGATCTTGGTTACCCTTGTGAAACATTATGGACTTTAGAAGTATGATATAAAAATAGGAGCAGTGATTAGCCCAAAGTCTTTGGCATATCTTGTACAACAGTTTATAAAACTAGTAGTTTTCCTTTACATAGCAACTTTCATCAGTCTTTCATAGCATTCATACAGTAATTGAGTTATTTAGTCTCATTTTATGGAGAGAGAGAGGGAGAATGGCAAAAACAAGTTAAAGAATTCATAAGAACCCACCTGACTGAGAAGAGTAGCATACAGCTAAGCTCAGAGCTTTTGTCTCTTCCCTTTTGTCACTACATTATTCTAAATCTCACAAATACAGGTCTTTAGTTTGAATCATAATTCAGTGAACTCCAGCAGTGCCACCTGTCCCAGCCAGTGCTGGACCTTCCTTTCAGGTCAGCCATACCATTTGAGGGCCCAGCTGTTGAGACATCTGGAAGTCACCAGCCTTCACCAGCCTGTGAGACTCCCTTGCTTCCTCCCTGCTGTGTGTTCTTCCAACACCCGCTCATCAGTCCACAGGACCAACATAATCCAACTGCCTTTCGCTTTGTCCCCTCAATTTGCTTTGCAACAGAACTGTGTTGGTAGCAAGTTACTGCTGATTTTGTATATTTTCTTAACTGAATGTGCATTAGAGAGTTTGAAAGAAGTCCACTGTTCCAGTATATTGAACTAGGCCAGAGTACATGAGTGGTTTTCACAGTGGTATGCACTGGTAGACTAGAAATACTCAACAGTGATTGTGCTGGATAGTATTAGGAAATATGCTGATTAGATGGCACTGTAACTTTGTCTTTGAAGCTAAACATACAGCCTTATCTTTTTAAAAACATCATGCAGCAACCAGCATACATATATCTGGTTCTCAGTTACTTGTGGGCAGATGACACAGTCGCTAATTGAATGCCTTGTGCCTTTTCTCAGTCACCCTCTTTCTCTCCTCCAGAAGGACAATGCCACACCTTCCTCTTTTTGACAAAACTGAAGGATACATGCTGCCCGCGCGCAGCCACACTCTGCCCACTGCTGCTTAAAGCTTCATTTCTTGTCTTCAGAGACCTATATACACATTTTTCAAAAGTAGATACACTACATATGCTGCTTTAGCTTAATTTGTACTTCTAGATTATCCATGCCTTTACCGAATAGAGGTTTTCTCATCTGCTGCTCTTTTATGCTTGACAATTGATATGTAGCCACTGCTCACTTGTAACATATGTTGGTGTCTCAGTGAACAGAAGATTCTCAGGGAGCAAAAGGGACTGTACAGAATCAGCACAAAGAGGGAGGCCACACAGAACCCCTATGTTCCTTCATCTGGAGGAACTCACCCAGGGCCCCGTCTCTCTCTCTCACCTCTGGAAAGTCATAGCACAGATTATCCATGACGTGGGAGATTTCAGCTCCTAGTTTCACGGTGGTACATTTTTATCCATTTGTATTTGTGTAAATGCTAGGGGTTGAGCAACTTCAAAAAGAAGACTGTTTGAAAGCACTCCAAAAAGGTGCTGGCAAATGAGGAGCTATGCTCTTTATTGCTTAGCTATTTCGAAAACATCCAGAGCTTCTTGTTTCTCATTTTGGAAATATAATATTGCTTTATGTTTGTTATCTTGGCTCTTCCAAAACACTTTTCTTCTTCATCTTACTTTTACTAGGATTTAAAATTTCATAGCTTTGTTTATATATAGTATTTCTGCCATTGAATGTAAATCTTACTCCGTTCCTCCCAAGATAATTCCAGACAAGTTTTACGCAAAACAGCTTTTATCCTCTGATTTACTTTGCAGATATGATTAGCCCAGAAGAGTTAGAAATATTTTGAAAACAGAACAGAAATATTTTCCTTTGCTAGGACCTTTGCTTTGGTAAGATGTGTTGAACCAACTGTGGCTGATTGGGGTATCATCTCTCCCCTCACACACTCACAGGTGCTCAGCTCTGATCAGTTGGCGTAACGTCACAGTCGGTTGCACCCTAACCTGGTTCTGTCAGTATGGCTTGGGTTAGGGGAAACACTATTTTTAAGCACTTTAAAAAAAAAAAAATTAACCCGGATCATCCAGATAGACTGCATCAGAGAGCAAGGGAGCAACTCCTTGCATAATCATACCATTAACTGTTTAATCCAAGCTTTCTACAGAAGGAATAATTCAAGCAACTGGGCTTATGGAGCCAACACGAGTTGCTCTAGCTCCTGCAATAGGAAATCAGTTGGAGGCAAGGAGAAGATAAAAAAGCTGAGAAAGTTGAAGCGCTCAGCTCTCACCTGGACTAGGTTAGAAATCGTTTTGCTCCACAGGGAAGTAGCAAGAGCGCATCTGATCTCATAATGCTAAACCTGCTTTTTGCAGGTTTGTTTTTTTTTCAAATTTCAGTATGACTAAATAATCAAATTACCTTCACAGAAACTGATGTAAAGAAATCTGAAGGGGAGTTATTCCACCCCTCCCCCACCAATAATCCTGCATTGTAACAGAATTTAGTGACAGCTTTGAATATGGAACAATTACTCCTGTTTCTTAAGAGGTAGAGCTTGAAATACTGTTATCTGCATCAACACAAACAATTCAAATCAAGAAGATTTTGTGTCAGTGTTTTCTATAGAAGACTCTGAGGGGGTTTTGTGACTATGCCAATGTGTTTTCTACCCGGAGAAAGCGGTCTCAAACAACAAAAGCACAAACTAACAGAAAGCACATTTTGAAGATCCTAGTATCCTGAAACTTATTGCTCTGCTAATTAAATGTTTAGTCTGTGCTCTGTGTTTTTGTTAAATCTCTCTTTATTTAATCTCTCTACATAAATCCTCATCATATTAAGTAATTATAAATAGTGCAACTGGCTAGTCTCTCATTAGGGGAGGAAAACATTCAGTGATGCATGAACTACAGGTTAATGTAGAGCAGTCTGTAAATCACTCTGCAGATTGTATTATACTCCTTAGGCAACGGCTTTGGAAAGCCTTTGTAACGTAATGAAATCAAACCAGTGTATCATTACATGCATATTTGTAATTAATAAGAACAAAACAAACATTCACTGAGCAAATCAGTGAAGTGATGTGCTGTTAAAACACCACAAGCCTGAGGTTTAAGAGAAGTCTTTTTATAATACTGAGCATTTAGTATGGAAAATAAACGTGCAAAAGAGCTGAAAACAGCAAAGAAACAAAAGGTTTCTGACTTTAATATCTCCCATTGTATTAAGACAAGATAATGTAAGTTACATAATAATTCCTGGGGAATAGCTACTTCATTATCTCACCAATTAGTTGAATCTTATCAAGGAAGAAATAATTGCATGTTAAAAGAGACCAGCAAAAGCTGCACATTAATGTTACATCTTGAATGAGTGAAATGCCTCATTTCACAGCTATGCTCTAAAGAGCTAAAACGAGAACCCTAAGGAGTGGACATAACTTTTTAGGGGGGAAATGAATAAAAACCCCTTTGCGTTTTGTTACTGGGATTCTGCTCCCAGCAATGCCTGAGATGAAGTCACATCGGAGTGGATTTTGTGCACCAGCCCAGCAGCAGTTGAACCAGCTAGCGGGCTGTAGGCTTTGTTTCTTCTTTCAGGATTATGATTTTGTTTTGCTTTTGTTTTATTTTAGGCTATTTGATGGGTATCATGCCCTCCATATGTTTTTTTTTTTTACTAAGAAACGTCCCCTTTACAAATCAAGGAATTACTTCAGCGCCTCAGTTTCCCTTTCGGTAATAATTTTATTCCGGCGTTTTAAGATCTACCGCCAGAGCTGGGTATTGTTACCAAGAACTTGATTCCTGTGCCTGGTTTACAGAGATGGAGCTTCTCCAGCCAGCTGGTGGGGCATCCAGTGAACTGAAAGCAGCTGGGGCAAATTACTTATGACCTTTGCAAAGGACACTTGTTGGCCATGATAATTCCTTACATGGTTTTCCTCTGCAAAGCTCTGTCAGAGTTGGACAGTGCCTTGTTTGCTGTAACTGTTGATGTTTTCATCATTCATTTACCGTAAGATTAATTCTTTCTTTATTTTTTTTTTTGACTTGATTTTAATGATGACTGGTGATGATGTGTTCCACTTGTGTTTGTGGTGTCACTGACCCAGTTTTGAACCCTTCTTCTTCCTGTTTATATCTCTGCTGAGGCAAGCTGAGCAGAACTGAACACAGCATTCCAGGAAAGATTGATTTACACAATATTAGATTACTTTCAGTTGTATTTTCTACTCTGTTCCTTCAATATTCTAACTTTGTCTGCTTTTAGGACCTCACTTCGGACAGCAGTGACTCCACTGACATGTCCTCCATGGTGCCAAATTCTTTTTTCAATGCTGATACAATTCATTTAATATTCAGCCACACTGTATGAATAGTTAAGTACCTTTCTTTCAATGTACCTTGCAGTTCACTTCTTAGCTTTTAAAAAATATTATGGCTCCAAACTGTTTTTTTCTAATATTACCTAATTTTAAAACACAAGTTTTGCTATCTTGTTTTGCTATCAGAAAAAAAAAAAAAATTGTTAACTGTTTCATCTTATGTTTTTTATCTGAATTCTAATTCAGAATAATACTTTTCTTCTTGCTTCAACCCATAGCATAATGACCATATGGCTTATTTAACAGGGATTTCATTAGAGAGTATGCGAATTCCCATGCTGATTATAAACAAAGTTTTTAGCCATTACTTCAGAGTCTGCACACAGGGAATTCTACTGTATTAGAAAGGTATGGTTTTTGTATGCACCAGCTTTTCTTCTGTAGGGCATTTATAATGCCAATACTGAAACCTATTACAGACATTCAATATTTCGCAGCTTGAAATATTTTATTCAGTTCACCTGGCACTGAAGCAAAGCTTCTCCCCAGATAATATATTATGGTTTCTTTCAAATGTTTCCTACACCCCAGCCCTCCATATCATTGAAGTACCACAGTAGCTGATTCTACTGTAAGTTCAACATTCATTTTAAATTCCTGGCACTACTCCCAGTGGAGCTATGTTAATTTGCAGCAGCTAAAAATATGGCCCAATAGTGCTGTTTTGCTGCATATCCCCTCCTCCCCAAACAAAACAAAGCATTTCAATGCTTAGAGAACACATTTGTCATACATACAATGCTATTTAATAGCACATTGACAGAGAATAGTATGGTATCTAGAATGCTGTGATGAGTGCCTTTAATCTATTTCAATAACAGCTTACAGTGCACTGAAATACCTGTTTGATTTTATATAAAGCATACTAATAACACTTCCCAAACTAAATTTAATAGTGTTCCATTACTCCTGGCTTTTTATCTCCTGCTTTAGAGGCAATAGTAATATATACACTTTTTAAATTAGACAACAAGAAGAAGAAGAACTCTAATTATTTTGGGGAGTAACCTATTCCCGGTGTGGTCCATTCCTATTCATTTATTAAGCCTTTGGACATTCTTCCCATTGATGGTCTTGTGATTTAAACAGGTGCCTGAGCACTGTCCTGAACAGGACAGTCTTCTTGAACTGGGATTGAATAAATGTCATGTCGATATGAAATGAGATTTTTCATGGACAAGATGAAGCAATATTTGGCTTAAACATATCAAATTTTGAAGTAGGATGACACTGTTAAATATCAGAAGGTACACTATTAAGGAAAAAAAAAGCACAAATATAAAAAAAAAATACTCTGTGTGCATTGCTGACACTTGACTCAAAGTCATCCTGAAGTTCACTCTACCTAGGTCTTGGTGGTGAGCAGGGGAAATTCTCAAAGCTGAATAAAAAGCAGAAGGCCTGAATGCCTTTATGTAACAGTTTAGCAATTGGAAACAGCATCAGAGAACAAAATGAATCATTCATCCTACATGGAGAGAGAAGCAGAGGTAAATTCAGGGTTTCAGGCTAAGAAATTTAGGCGTCTGTGTCATTAGAGGTATGGGAGAAAAATGCCTCACAGGCTTCTGTGTTGGTGGTAAATCTGTATTAAAGGGGAGAGGAAGCCAGATCCTGCTTTTCTGGCTGCAAAATCACTGCCTCAAGGACAACATTATGTCTAAATCCTGCCCTTTGGTCAATCCATGTAGCACAAAGTATTAGAAAGAGAGGTAGGTTTTAGCCTATGTAGTGTGTGTGAAGAATAGCCTAAATCACACATTGCTAAAACAGACTGGAGAGGTACCCCAGGAAGCATTCAAATTAGGTTAGATCCTTGCTCACATTTTCTTTCTCACCACCCACCATGCACCTATGTCCTTTGGCTGTTTGATAAGTCAGTGCACTTTCTCACAACAGTACTCTGCAGTCTTCACCTCACGAGAGATTTTGCCTGATTACTAGTAAGACCTGCAACATGGAGAACTGACATGCTGGAGAAAACATCATTATTCTAAATCTGATTGATCATTGCAGGACAGTGCACAGCTATTTGTAAAACATGCATCTTGACTTAGCAAAGGTCTGAAGTTCGACAGTAGTGTACTCCACGTACAATAAATTGCAATGCTCCTCGCATCTCTTGGACTTTCCCACAGCATCATGGGGTTACTGTGCTTGCTGGGCACTCTCTTCATGGTCTGCTCACTCTCACAGAAGTTGGTACTGCTGTTTGTATGCAGTGACTGTCCTTACCACACTCGCCAAGCAGTACTCACTCTTTTCCGGCAGACTTTTACAAAACTCTTCCCAACAAACTGAACTCTCTGGCCTTCATGAGCCCGAGTTTTCAGCTGTTCTTATAGTTTCATCCTCTTCCTCCACCCTTGTAAGTGATGGCTTGTGAAAGTGCCTTGCCTGATTCTTAGCTTCTTTATGGTGCCACAGACAAGATAAACCCAGTGTTTTGATCACATTGTTTGACCCCTTACTGGCTCTCTCATTTTCTGTGGAAGTTTAACCACCACTGCTTTAAAAGGTCTGTCTTTTATTGTTCTTCCTTCTGCATGTCATCTCCACCAATACTTTTTTCTTCTGTCCTAGACTCATTTCCTTAAGTCATCCTGGTACAACTGCCGTCCCACAAGTGTGTACAGCAAAGCTCACATCTTAACTCTTCTACAGTCCACACAGTATATAAGGTCCTAACAGACTTTTAAAAAATCATGTAAATACAGTGTGAAAATGTTCAGTTGTGTCTCTGGTTGTATTTGGAGATGATTTGAATGGTATAAAGGCATTTGGGATATGGTGTCACTCCCTGGACTTTTGCTGATATATTTTCCTCCAGGTGCAATAGCTGTAGTGCTGAAACTTACAATCAAGTAAGGATTTAAACAGTTAAGCCTTCTGTAGTGTATAACACCACCTGAAAATATCTAAGCTACTCATTAAGGTAGGTTCAAAGATTAAACCCATCTGTTATCTTTATGCAGATAAGTCAAGAGGAAGCCAAAATTTGTTTCAAAATCATCTACAAATGCTGACAGGAGCAAAGACTCCTGAAAGTGCACTGAGAGCCAATGGAGAGGTAAAAAGCTGATCTCCAATCAGGACTGCATATTAAGATATTAATGAAACAGTTTCACTGCATACTTAGCCCTAGTCCAGCACCCACAGTGTCTCCTGAAACTTCCCAGAAAATTTTATTCCAATGTGATTTGATGTTTTTATCAGCGAACCATAGAACATATGGCTCATATCCATAGAATAAAGATGCCACCAAGATGAGTGAGGCAGTAAATAATGAGATTAGGAACAGTTACTGATCACAGTCCAGCAAAATGTACTCTAATACAGGCAAGTGCTACATAGTGTATTTGGGTACAAAGAACACCAGCTGTGCTTACAGGGTGATAGACTCATTGAAGTATGGTGGCTGGTCACAAGCAGTGTTCCCCAGGGCTCAGTATTGGGGCGAGCCTTGTTTAATGTCTTTATCAATGATCTGGATGAGGGGATTGAGTGCACCCTCAGTAAATTTGCAGATGACACCAAGCTGGGCGGGAGTGTCAATCTGCTGGAGGGTAGGAAGGCTCTGCAGAGGGATCTGGACAGGCTGGATCGATGGGCTGATGCCAATCGTATGAGGTTTAACAAGGCCAAGTGCTGGGTCCTGCACTTGCGTCACAACAACCCCAAGCGACGCTACAGGCTTGGGGAAGAGTGGCTGGAAAGCTGCCCTTCAGAAAAGGACCTGGGGGTGCTGGTTGACAGCCAGCTGAACATGAGCCAGCAGTGTGCCCAGGTGGCCAAGAAGGCTAACGGCATCCTGGCTTGCATTAGGAATAGTGTGGCCAGCAGGAGTAGGGAAGTGATTGTGCCCCTGTACTGGGCACTGGTGAGGCCCCACCTCGAATACTGTGTTCAGTTTTGGGCCCCTCACTACAAGAAGGACATTGAGGTGCTGGAGTATGTCCAAAGAAGGGCAACGAAGCTGGTGAAGGGCCTGGAGAACAAGCTTTATGAGGAGTGGCTGAAGGAACTGGGGTTGTTTGGTTTGGGGAAGAGGAGGCTGAGGGGAGACCTTATTGTCCTCTACAGCTTCCTGAAAGGAGGGTGTAGTGAGGAGGGTGTTGGTCTTTTTGCCCAAGTAACTAGTGATAAGATGAGAGGAAATGGCCTCAGGTTGCGCCAGCAGAGGTTTAGATAGGATATTAGGAAAAAATTTCTTTACTGAAAGAGTGGTGAAGCATTGGAACAGGCTGCCAAAGGACATGGTGGAGTCACCATTCCTGAGGTGTTCAAAAAACGTCTAGATGTGGCACTTCAGGACATGGTTTAGTAGGCATGGTGGTGTTGGGTTGACGGTTGATGATCTCAGAGGTCTTTTCCAACCTTAATGATTCTATGATTCTATGATTCTATAAGTAGTCACAAGAAAAACCCAAGTGCCTCTTCATTTGGGTTTCAGTGTTGTGGCCATGGCATTTAATAAGATGCTTGCATATGCACTAAGGGTAATACTAGAAAAAGCTGGGCAGACACCTTGCCTCTGAACATAACATTGATAGCACCATTACTAGAACCCTGTTTCTGACTCTTGACAGTCCCATTTGAGTAATGATGTGGAAACCACAGAGCGTACAAAGGGGTCCATGAATAATTCAGGTCACAAAAGACACAATTTATGATGTGGAGACTGAGTAGTAGTACTGGATTTTTTTAAGATCTGATCCATGAACAAAGCTTTTGTTCACAGAGTGGTGGGTTTTCCAGTCTTGCAAGGAAAGACATTGGAACATCCAATAGCTGGAACTGAAGATAAAAGGAGAAAATACAACTTTGAATCCTAAAATGAGATGTAATTTCCTAGCTGTGAAGGTAGTTAAACATTGGATCAGCTTATCAGGAGTAAGTTCATCACAACTTTAGGTCTTCAAGACCTTATTCTGTGTCTTCCTATAAAACATGCTTTAATCCAGCTTCTGAGCAAAATCTGCAGACAGAGAAGGTCAGACCATCTCATTATAGTGGTCCCTACTGGCTATCACCTCCATGAAAGAAATCTGTGAAGAGCAGAGCTGAGATTTAATTAATCACATTTTTAAACCACAATCTTTTTATTCATGTTGAGTTTTGCTTCTTTCTTTTGTTCATGAGAATGATTATCAATTCCATAGAGAAGAGTTTACAGTAAATACAAATAAGAGCTCAGAAATAATAGTTTAAAGCTGAAGTATCATTTTACCATAAATACTTAGTGCGGAGCCTGTGGTGGAATTATGTCATTTGGAACAAGTAATGCCTATAATCCACTTACTCCCTTCATTTTTTTTCCTTTTAGTATTAATTCAAATTTTAATAGTATTGGAAAAACACAGCTGCTTCTTGTTGGAAAGATAGTTATTTTCTCTATATTTACAGGAATAATTGATTCAGTGAGATGTATTCTATAAATCTGGTTTTTAAAAATGAAATTATATAGTGAACGATGTTTGTCCAAGCTGTTTCCAGGGAAGATGTGTCATTAACCCTTTTTCTCATCCTGTGGATGGTTTTGTTCCAAATGTGATTAAAAGGCTACTGTCAAGATTTAGACATGAGTATTAATCTTCATACACATTGCTCAATTCCATTGCAGAAGTTCCCCACATTGTGTTCTGTGTGATCTGAGGCAGAACTTTTACTGATAGATGTTCATGCAGAGTCTATCAAGGGACATTTGTGAACAAAATTAAAGCCTAAAACAAGAGATGCATATATATTTATATATGCATGCATATATATTTATACATCTTAGTTATTTTTTCAAAGAAATTATTAAAGACTTTCTGGTTCAATATAAAACTATCTGTAGTTCAATATAAAATTAGCTGATGACACATAGAACTAATATCAGCAGGATTTTGGAAAGTTATTTACATGTAGGTGGCAAACCATGAATCAGTTACATAATTCATACAAAACTGATGTCTGCAAAATTTTCACACCCCCTGTAGAACATATGATGTTGGGAGATGTTACATACATTATGGGGAGGCAGGGGGAGCACAATATTTCAGGGGATTTTTTAGAAATGCTACTGGAGCTACATTTCATATCCTTCTCCTTATAAACTGAGACGATTTATCTGTAACTGTACTGCATAAAATATCTGAAAACAACCTACTTTATACCTTCCAAGTGCATTATCTTGAGACCTAGGCAGACAACTAGCTATGGGTTCCATTGGTAGGCTACAGGTTCCTTGTACTCAAAAGGATAAAGCTTCTATTTCTGAGCCTGTAATGTCATGAGATATTACACTTTATTAATGGAAAAACTGTTATAATTTTATGTACAGAAAATCTGCTACTAAGGTTATGATGTTTGCTGAGTATATTTTTTTATGTGTGTTTGTAGGGAAAAGCATTTGCTCTGGAAAGAGTTGTTGTTAGCTAATACCAGAAACATGGGCGGCTATACGTTTGATTCTCATATTTACTAAGTCTGAAATGTAAGCAGATATTATTTACACTTACACGTATGCATCTTTGGAATGGCACCATGAAAGACTCTTAAAATTATTCCCATATGTAGACCTACCTACATCCACTCTAAACAGAACAAACTCAAAGATGACGAATCTGATTTGTGGCATCTACTGGGGTTTTATAACTTAGTTCCACTACACAGTAGAATGACACTAAAAGCTTTCAAAGAGATTAATTAAAGTATAATTGAGTGAAATTGTTGACAATTCCAGCAAGAAGATGGATGTCTAAACGGTTAGGACGTGGCCCAGGATATTGGACAAAGCTTCAAATCTAGATCTACATGAAGTGAGAGAAAGTTCATTAACACAGATAATCTTGATGCAATTAAAAGGCCTTCGCTGGCTTCCACTTCCTAGGACCAGTACTTTAGTGATCATACTGCTAAATTCTTTCTCTTTCTCTCTCTCTCCTTTCTGTTTAAAATTGTGGTGATACCTCTTTGCAAAACACTTGCATTTGATAAATTATAAAATTTTCAGAAATGTCCCAGCCAGTTCTAATAGAAATTTGTTTCATAGACTCTACCAAAAGCAATAAAGAAATTCTTCTACACTGCATTAAACATCTCCCATCCACACTTAACTTACATACATGCCCTGTTCCAAGACCCGCATGAACATCAGTGATACAAGCCCAGGAGCATGAAGGCTTTGCAGTGGCCATCCTCTCTGAAGACAGAACAGTCATTTCATCTCTTGTTGCAAAATGCAGGGGACTAAATTAATTGATGACCGTCAGAGAAAAAAGGAGGGGTTCGAAGAAGGAAAAGAAAATTTTCATTTCTATGATTGTTTTTTAAATTACGTCACAGCAATATTTTAAAAGTATCTCATACATAAGCTATCCAAATAATGATTGAAAACTATTTATATCCCAGCTTCCCCATCACAATGGAACACTATATGAAAACACAGTGATCAATATTAATTAGTACAACCCCACTGTGCACAAAACCATACAAAGCACAATAGTGTTGCAAAAAATTCATACAAAAAGCCTCTAGAGTCACTCCAAAGGCAAAAAGAATAACCTGTAAAATCTAAGCAACTTCTGCCAGTCTAATTCAATAGGTGACTTTGCTACTTTGCACAGGTCTTGGAGGAATGCTCCAGAATATGGGCTCTTCTGTTGAGGGCACCTTCCCCCCCATGCCTTCCACGTGTCTCCCTGTGCTCTCGGCAATCGTAGCAGCAATGCTGGGGATTTGGGAAACTGGTGCAAGCAAGAGCAGCCCTGAGGCTACTGTGTTGAAACTGGAAAGTAGATCACCACACAGCTGGTCTAGGACCAAGCAGCACTGACATGGCTAGCAGCCACCACTGCAAACTGTTCCTGAATTATACTTTCACCCTTCAGGGACCAGAAGAAGATTTGGGCCATTAGCTCCTGTTCTGAGATAAGAAGATGGTTAATAGATAAACTTCCCAATCTCAAACATCAGAATTCTTAAAAACACTGTTGTGTAATTAGAGGCATTTGAAAACAACAGTTTCTGCCCAAACTGTGTGCATGAGCCCCTCTCCCCCAGACAGTAAACATGCTATTTTTAAGTACCTTTGCATATCCTCTAAAGCTTTAGAAACCTATCTGTTAATAGTATTAAATACTATCCAAAGAGTTATACTGAAGTAAATACAACTTTTCCTAATATGGTAAGATCCCTCCACTTTAAGCAGCCTTCTTTGCATCTTTATGGTACTGTAACTCCCAGTGTTTGTCTAATAGCAAGTGTATTAGATCTGGTTAAATGCCACAAGTAAGGCTTCAGTGGAAAAGACAGCATAATCTCATGGTGCCTAAGGGATGAACGGCTTATGCAAGTGGGATATAATTTTGCCCTTGAGTAAGTAAATCATTACATTCTTTCAGTGCCCTACATATGTATAGATGCATAGTTATGTCTGGAGAGTGTTGTAAAATACCCTCTTTTAAACTTCAAACACTGCAAAAGCTACAACCACATTGTTCCTCCTTCAGGAGTCTGTTGTGCCGTGTGTGCTAATGTGTAGATCTTGGACCACCATTTTCTCTTTTTCCTTTCAACTCCCATCTAATGTGAATATGAACATGCTGGAAGGGCTCAGTACTTTATTGTCCAATATATATAAGGAATCAATTCTGGTGGATTTTTAATGGTGAACTCCTCAGAAAAATTAGCAGCTGTTTTGTATCCTCGTTCTGTGTACACTGTCAATCTGGTAGGGGATAGGCACTGAATACTGTCCACTGTGGATCATGTATGGACTACAATGGACCATAGTCTGATGGAGTACTGGAGAAGTGAAAGAAATCCCACCCACTTTAACCCACCTAAAAGTGGAGATCCAGTCTGAATTAATGATGTAATCTCCCTAAGAAATCACAGCAGAGACACAAGCAGTTGCAGAGGCAGATTCAGATCACACTAAAACAGGTATCTGAGACAGATGAGAACAACTGATCACTATAGGAGGTACCTATATGCCATCACTGCACACAGAGAGAACTGAAATGATTAGTCAGGACCGAGCATCTATCTTCCAGATGGTCTAACGTGGGTGAGATGAATCCAACCCTTGTCTTCCAACTCAGATGTTGAAATGATTGAAAGACAACCACTCCAGTGCAACAAACACAGAGGTACCTCAGATGGCATCTTTAGCTCCTTCTCCTAACTCTGTAGGGTGCTGAGGAACTTGCATGATGGAGTGATCCTGAATGTTGGACAGGGAGATGCCAAGGACTAACCCACAGGAAACCCCAGGCACAGACTGTGTCTGAACAGGCTCTTCTCTGATCTCTTGGGGGAATAGGTGCCAAACTAGGAATAAATTAGAGGATAGGAGGCAGCAATCACTCAGCCTGTAGGATAAATATTTGGTCTGGAGAGAGCTCTGTTCTAAGCATTCCTCAACCTAAATAGTTTCCAATTCACCTCCTGACTGTGGGTGATGGCTCTAATGATACGATTGTGGTGGGGTTATTTTCCAGCTCCATTTTTAAGCTAGGCCACTATACAGATAGGAATGCAAGATGTGAAGGGGTAAAAAGAGCCTAAATAAGAGGAGTACTGACTTAACCATGCTTAAGCCTCAGTCCTGTTGGTTAAGACCAAAGCCCATCCCTGCTCCCAGGAGTCCTCATGAATGGATGAAATACAGGCACAGAACTGGGAGCTTGGATCAGAACTGGTAGTCTGGTGTCTATGATCAGAAACAAAACAAAAGCCCTCTCAGACCTTCTTTACACAGCTGGGAGGTATCAAAATGAACAATTCTATGACAATTATCACAGACCTGGTAAAATTCAAATAGAGTTTATATACTTTTGTGTGTGTGTGTGTGTGTGTGTGTGTAATTCTTTCTGCATTGAGGGCTCACTTTGGGTCCAGTAGCTGGGCTGACAATAGCTTTAATAATGACGAGTTTGTGAAATGGGGAAATCAGGTGCTTCCTGACCCTGTTAGACATGCATGTTTTTGGCATACAAATCCCTTCAGTAATCTGGGAAGCACCCAGATTACTGGGTAGTAAATCCTTCTCAGCTGCATTTGCCTGAGTCTTCTCCCACCCCACCTCTTTTCATCCTGTCTTTCCTCCAAGCCTGGTCCTGGGAGTGCACAGGTGCTGTAACATCTGTTTCCGCAGAGAGGCAATAGCGCCGCTGTGCGAGCTCTGACGGTCCCCTCATCCTGTGCCATGGCCTTGTATGCATGGCAAAGCAGAAATTTTCAAAAAGACTTTAGGATAACAGAGGAACCAGGAAAGGATTTT
Source organism: Scopus umbretta (assembly GCA_013400535.1). NCBI lineage: Eukaryota > Metazoa > Chordata > Aves > Pelecaniformes > Scopidae > Scopus > Scopus umbretta. Next base: position 18,643 of record VZTL01063887.1, read on the forward strand.
GCTTGAAACTATGCCCTGGAACCTTTCAGACAAGAAATAACTCAACCCAGAAGCACACCATTATACATGACAGCCTGTCAGATAAGTAAAATGATCCAAAAGATACTAATATAACAAAAGGCAATGGAATGAAAACAGAGTCCCAAGAAAACCAAAAAGCGGAGCTTAGAGCCCAACTCTTCTGGTGCCTTTGATCATCTCCCACAACCCCTATTTAGCAGTGAAAGAAGGTGGCAGTTCAAGGAGCAACACTAAGCTGCTTCACCAGATTCCCCAAGAGAGCACTGTGGAGCACTAATGAGGGTAAGATGGTGCCTTCAGTGACACACCATGAAGCTTGTGCTTTAGGGTGTTTGTCTTATGCCATTAATTTATATTAAAGGACTTAAAGCAGACAAGGTCTTCAGGGCCAGATGGTATCTACATGTTTATTTTATCACACCCATTGCTCTAGGGCCTTAAAGATGATACAGGTCTCTAAAAACTACTGCACCATAAATCATCTATACCATTTTCTTCCCACTGTGACCTTCACCTACCCCCTATAACAGATCACAGTCTGTTATAAAATAGCTGACCATTTCAAGCATTCATCTTCCTCTGTTGATGGATTGCAGAGCTTATACCCAGAACAAGGCCCCACTGTGAACCAGCTCACCCAAGGTAACATGACCCATTTGAACTTATCTTACTAAACATTATGGATCTGGCTGAAGAACCAGCTCAGATGGAATTATATTCTCAAGACCTAAATACTACTTGTTTTACTCCTTGCCAGCGGAACCAACAGAGACTTGCTCTGATTCTGTAACCCTTTGAAAAGCTAATTTGTGGAGTAAGCTCAGGTGACAACAATATTTCTTTCAGACCTCATATCACCTTATTCAAAATAAGAAGTACACTTTGGTCTGAAGGATAGAGAAGGTTTCCAGGCATGGGGAGGAAACAACTGAAATGGAACAGTGGGCTTTTAAGTCACATTGTGCTTGAGCAGGCTTATAATGCTCTCAGGGTTCTGTCCTGAATCCCTTCTTCAAACACTTCAGCATAATCAGCTTTTTAGGCCTTTCAGCTCCATGCCAAATGGCAATAATGCCAACGCTGTCCACAAGAGCCAAATCACCTCCAAATAAGACATAACAGCATTGTCAAACACAGCGCTCCAATAACACTACATGGCAATAAGGAAATCAGGTTTCTTTATCCTGCATTGGAAGAGAGTCTATCATCATTCTCCTGTTAGAAGCAGGATTACCAAAGCCACAAGGTGAAAAAGCAAAAATGGGAAATAAGCTTTTCGTGTTGCCAAAGATCAACACACCTGTCACAGGAGATCCTGACGTTTCTAGATACAGTGAAATTACCAGAAGATTACCATGTGACATTACTACACTCTGGAACCTACAGTTCTTGCTGGGTGGGTGCACAGGGAATGGACAGAGGCTTTATCTTGAAGACCTCAGTACAGAGATAACCTAGAAAGCTTCTCTGTGATTGCTTCCTGAGATGCAGTAATTGATTATGTTGACACTTCCAGTCCCTCCAGGGCAATGTTAAACAGTTCAATGGACACCATGATGATGTAAGCTGAGCTAGTAGACTTTTCCCTGGAGTATTCACAGGTAGCTAAGAGGTAAAGAGACAAAAAAATGGTTTCTCAGCTATAACTGGAAAAAAAAATTCTGGTCTTAAAATTTCACTGCCAGCTCACTCAGTTGGATGCTGGCCTTGTTTGGGAGGCAACTAAAAAGTCAGTTACTTCTGGTGCTGCCTAGTTAAGGCTGGTGACCAGCATCCTGCACTCCTCTGCTAGGCTGTTCTTCACTGATATCTTACACTTGCAAGCCATAGGCAGCAATGCTTCATGTAGCTAATTACCAGCTCTAAGTTGGCAATCAGCTACTGAAATGCAGTAAAAATCAGCAGCCTGAACCTTGTCTCAGCTGTCACTGGGACTTTAGCCATGAACATTTCAGCTGCCAACAGCCATGAATGATTCCATATGTACAGTAAATTTAGGGTGTCAAAGGCTCCGTCACACTTTAAAACAAGTGTATTACTGGCGTTAGAGGCAAGAATGGACCACCTGGGTCATCGCTGATAATACCATGGCTACTCTGATAATTATCTTGGGCACTGATAATTCATTGTGAGATGGCAGCCCTCGTACATGGTGTGTGTTTTGAGAGGTTTGGACTACAGAGCTCCAGGTTTGCATCTTGGGCAAGCATGAGGAGAACTGTCTGCGACTATGAGGACAGTATTTTTGTAGCTTGCTAGTTATGGATGAAAAGCTGGCATGTAAACCGGCATGTTCTGAGCAAGCCTGAATTAGAGCTCAGCCTCGTAAGTTGTGGAATTGCACAGACATATAGACTTCAGAAAATCAATACAGACCAATTATCTCTCATCTTTTATTTAGATATCTGTAAACTGACCAGCATAGTCGTGCAGGCTAAAGCTGTTTTTTAAGAAAAAAAAAGCCTTTGCAAAAAATACCAGTTCATTAGAAACTCAACTTTTCATAGGAACATACCACTTATGACAAATTTCTTGCCAGAAGAAAGTTTGGGTGTTTTTTTTTGTTTCAAATCGAGAATGAAATTCCTTTTTGAAATGAGGAAAAACATAGAACTTCCTCAATACTATAGCAGTATTAGCCTTTTTGGGACAGGTTGGCAGCCTAGGATCAAGTCCCCCTTCTTCACAAAGCATGGGTCTTCAGAATCAGACTTTTCTGGGATGGTTTTACTTACACAAAATAGTTTTCAAGAGATTTGGGTTTGTTTTGATACAGAATAAGAACATTTCTTAAATGTGTAAAAGTCCTGCAGAATGAAAGCTAGCAGAAAGCAGCTAGCTCTACTCCTGCAATTTAGGTGAACAACTTGTTCACCAGAGCGCTGCCACGACAATAAAAAAAAATGGAAAATAAAAAGATGTAAGTGACCCTCTCTGAAGAGTTCCTGACAATTTGAGCTGAATCTCAGTACAATATCTTTATCACAATACCATCTTTCCCTCTGAAACTGTCACAGTCACTATAGTAACTGCCATATTAAAAAAAAAATTCCCCTGCTAATCTTGAAATATGAACATATACCTAAAATAACCATGCTTACTGTACCAGTAATATTACCCAAGGATTTTGCAGTGCTTTGAGAGAGATCAGAAATATAAATGTTACAATGAAGAAACATTTTGAATTTGATAGAATAACTCTGTTAGCGGTCGTGCATGGAGTTACATGGTTTTATCTCCTTAATGAATTAAGATGTTGATACAGAAGAAATAATGGAAGAGAGAGAAAAGATGGAAATTACTTTAGAAGGGAGACATGGCTAGATTGTGAAAGACAAGGTAGAAATTCTTTTCCACTTTACAGCTGTTACAAGAGCAAGTGATAGTCATAATAACATGCAATCTCTTTTCATATTGCTGGAAGATAACATAACTGCATTGCCATGAGCAGACACAACTCACCATGTCTTGTTTGCCATTGTTCTCCATGCTGAATTGCTCCTGGATTCTGAAAAACACTAGGAAGTACTGTGAAAAATTGCATGTCACGTAGAGACAGCCAAGGGATAAGGCAGATCCCTACTGTACAATATATAAGGATCAGCATAAATTAGAGCTAGCACATGATCTGTCCTTCTGTGTGCAAAGAAGGATTTTCTCCCAAGGTAATTAGGCTTTATGTGCAAAAAGCTTTTTTAACATTACTTGTTTATAGATGCCTGATCAGATACTAATCTCTTTATCGTCTTTCTTAACCTAAATTTTGTTGCTATTGTCTAGGATTTTTAGCATGGTAGTGAACACAGTTAACAGTCAACAGATAAATGTATCTCAGATCCATTATTTTTGTTTCTTCCTTTAATTGTTTCATTACAAATTGTGATATAATAATTACAGTCACTTATCCTTGCTCAGAATACAAACACTTAAAAACGGTTAAAACTTTGATATATGAAGTATCAAGCTCTGTTTTACCTGTCACTGAACTTCCTTTTGTTGACTTATATGCCTATAAAAAGTATCCTGCAGGCAATGCTGGACATGAAATAACATTTTTTAGCAATATAGAAAAGATATGTGCAGACACAGAACCACCTCTCCACATTGTTCCTCCAACTTATTCTAAACTACGAGTAAACACTATGGAGGCAAGGAGGCAGCTGAGCCCCAGTCTATGAGGGTGAAATGGGAGTTGCTTATTATCTACCTAGTCACTGGCTTCTCAGCTGAGAAGGTCAAACAAAAGGAAACACCTGTAATGGCTTCACGGTAAAAATAAATGGATTGAAATGGAAATTAATTAAAATCACTTAGTTGTCTGAATTCAGGAAATGTTTATTACATGACAATTGCCTTCAGACTATAACTGTACCGAAAACAAGCTACTCTTTGGGTCCCACCTGGATATGCAGAGCCACACTATAGACTTTCTGTGCAGCTAGAACTCCTTGCAGTATGTTGTACAAGTCTTCATGTTGCCTTGGCCTGAGCTGTTTGATGCTTCCTTCCTGAAGAGTTACAGAAAGCTATGTTTCTTCTTCTGGCTTATGAAGTGAACAGTGGGAAGGCATGAGCTGCCAGTCAGATCACATGTGGCATTATGCACATCTGCCCTTGCTATGATGTGGTTAGTTTACTAGTCCAGGTGAATTCCCAGTCCAAGTTTCATCCCAACCTCCAGCTGTGTCAGCTGGAAGGGCCACTGGAAGGTCAAGCAAGAAGGTTTTTTTCTGTGGGTAGAAAGGGCATGAGGAAAATCCCTACCCATATTGCAATGTCCTTAGTGATTTTAGGCCCCTCCTATTTTCTGTATGTGATCTGTACCATTGCCTGCACATATCTGTGGTCCAGGCTGAGCCTGCTTGCACTGAGGTCAGCTGCAGAACTTCTGTTGACCTAAACGGCATTGGCAACGAAGATTTCAGCAAGTGCTATAAAAAGAGTAAGTCTGCATCCCCAAAGCAGTGGACTGCTGAAAGAGAGGAGAAAGGAAAATATGAAGCAATCTTGGAAACAAAACAGAAATTCAATGTTTTTGTAGAATGCATTCTCATTTTCAGATCTCTGCTCAGAGTATTACTAATGAAATAAAACTAACCAAGAAAAAAACCAGCCTTATGCTTCTGTTACCAGCAATGAAATGTAGAAAACTTGAGAAACAAAGGAAAATTTTGCAGGATTATGAGACCAACAGGATGAGAGAAGTTTCCAAAATTTGGTGTATTTGTTCAAGAACTGAACTGTAAGAGGGCCTTGTCTGTCTGTCTCAAAACCAAAATGAAAATCTGTCCCCTCCCCAAAAAGAGTTCTGAAATTTATTCCATGTCTTTACTGAACTATTTATTGCACACCGTAACACCAGCACATACAATTCATTAAAAGTACTAAAATGTCAGAACTCTTATCAAGAAACTGGAAGATGTTGGCATGTGTCCCAATTAGTTCTATTTTTAGCTACTCTTGTAAAATAATTTTTAATGAACTGGGGATGGATTTGATCAGGAACTGATTTAAAAGAGCAGGTTATAAACAGTATATTGTTGCAGGGTAGAAGATCAGGTTATGCCCCAATAGAATTAATTGTGTTAGACTAAGACACTCTTATAACCTCATTTGCGTTAGAAAAAGTTTTGTTTCTTTTGTTTCCACCTGAGAGTACTGAGGGAACTAGCAGAGGAGCTTGCCAAGCCACTCTCCATCATTTATCAGCACTCCTGGTTAACAGGGGAGGTCCCAGACAACTGGCCGCTGGCCAACGTGATGCCCATCTACAGGAAGGGCCAGAAGGAGGATCCGGGGAACTACAGGCCTGTCAGTCTAACCTCGGTGCCGGGGAAGATTATGGAATGGTTCGTCTTGGCTACCCTCAATGAGCATGTTCAGAACAACCAGGGGGTCAAGNGGAAGTCAAGGCTGAGGGGAGACCTTATCGCTCTCTACAACTTCCTGACAGGAGGGTGTAGTGAGGAGGGTGTTGGTCTCTTTGCCCAAGTAACCAGCGATAGGACGAGAGGAAATGGCCTAAGTTTACAATGTCTGTTGCAATCCCCTGCTAGGAGACCATGGCTTGTCAGAGGCCCGATTCTTTGAGATGCCAATAGTACAGATGGGATGATGAGCATCCTCTGCCCTGCAGGATTTGGTAGGAGCAGAGGGTGTTCCTGACTTCACTGGAGCACTTCTGCACTTCAGGAGAGGCAACCTTGCTTCTGCTTACTTTGTTTTCTACAAAAACATATCCTAAACTCCAGGAGTCAAACTGACATATATCAGCATAATAGGCCATGTACAGCCTTCTCTTATTTATATCAAGACCTTACCTCAAAAGAAGCAAGAACACAAAATTAAATGCAAGTTTAATTGTTTTCCTGTCTCAGGGGCCAAATTGTATTTGGTTTTACTAAACATTTTTTTTCTTTTACTGTGAACCAAGTTCCAGAAATCCAGCCTGGGATCTGAAGTCTTAATATGTTTCTCTCACAGAAAGAAGGAAACTAATGATTCTGCAGCTGAGTTTCTAATTACTGATCGTATTAATGATCTATGGACCAGGACATGACCCTCCCTGTCCCACAGATATGCTCGTTCTCTGGTGCTTACAGGTATGAAAAGAGAACAGGTCTACTGAGCAAAGTGGTTCCATTTTTTCCTGCATTAGCAGTTTTACTGACCACTTTAAATAAAATACCACATTTAAACTGAATAAACACTGTACTCATTCTGTCAAACTTCAGTGATCCACCATGCTTTGAAAATAGCTTGAAACCTCTTTTGGTTTATTTAAAAACTTTTCCTTTCCAGAGTATTCCTTGGAGATTTGCCATTTTTTTTGACAGCTTGGCGAGAGACCCATCAGGCAGTATTTCTGGTAATGTATATTGAGAACAAATCCGTATAAATTCCGCCTTTTCTTTATGTTTGGGATAGAGTTTATCTTATTATTTAATATCATTACAGAAAAGGTCTGCTTTTCACTTGACTTAGATGATTTAATAATTTAATGTTGTGGTAAGGAAGAGGGTTTGTTTCTAGGAAATAGATCCAGTCCTTAAAAAAATCAGTAGGGCAACTGAAACATGTCCTTGCTTCTTGAAATCAGCATCATTCTATTTTTGGAAGATCATGTCAGTAATAAAGTCTAATTTCAGGGCAGATATGTTCAGATTTATTTTGTCCTCCTTTTGGTGTAAGATTTGTAAGGCTTTGGCAGAGTTATGCATCTGAGTCAGCCTCAGCATAAATGGGTATTGTTCTAGCTACGTAATAGAGCCTAGTAGTTCCCAATCTTACAAAGCTCTGAAGGAATAATCAAATCACGCTCTTATAATGCCACGTGCAGATTTCAAACTAATCCTTATCTTCTCCCTGAGTGAAATGGGATAAAATACCTGTTTTACTGAACTCAGTCTAATAGATTCATTTTACTGAGGGAAGCTAATGCTAACATTCATTTCCATGGAAACGGAGCTTGCAGAGGCATCTTACATGCAGTGTTTTGGGTTAAATGGAGCAGCGTTTGGGTCCCACTTTCCACACAATCTAAACTGATTATGTACTGCAAATATGCAGTGCCAATCTCCACGTTGTGACAGTTGTCTTCCTCTGGGGACGCGGTACCCTCCGCGAGAAGCACTCCCACCGACTCACGCCTCTGCGCTTTCCACAGGCTCTGCCCCACCCGTGCTTGCTGCAGAGCGCCAGCTGCCAGCTTCTGCTTGCCTTTTTATCAATGAATCCATTTTTAGTGGGTTTGAAATTAAGGGATGCTGAACGGCGTGCTGCGCTTTGTCTATTGCCTCCGCACTGGCTGGGGTAACAGGGAGAGGGAGGATGCAGAGGCAGGGTAGTATTTCAATCTTTTTAGCTGCAATTCAGCGTCGCAAGGTGGACCACAGAGCGCAGACCAGCTCAGCTATACATGTGGCATTTCAGCACAATAGTTTTTGTGAGCAAAGAATGCCTGTCCTCTGCGTTTGATACAGCTTCTATTTTGCAAGTGCTCTAATCTCATCTGAATTCCAAAGTTTCTCCAGGTGCAAAGAGCCTGAATATCACTTGTGGTGGCTGCTTAGGAACCTCCTATTTGTTGCCATAGTGGTTAGTTTGAAATAAGAGAAAAAAATAATCAAATTCTGGTACCTTAGTGTGTCTAAGTTAGCCATCAAGGACCTTGTGAAAATCCTGTTATTCTTCAAATAGAAAACAGATTGCATTCTTTATCTTTGAGAAAAAGCAGGGTATCTTTCCTGAGTTTCTTTCTTTTTTGTCTGTCTGATTTAATTTAGTTTCATTCCTTCAGGCTTTGCTGTTCATTTCTTGTCCTGTTTTGCATTATTAGTGAGTTCACTTCTCATTTATTATTATTTATTTGTATTATCTTAATGTATAAGGACGAGCATTCCTTTGTCCGAAGAGCTGTATAAATCACCAAACAAAACAAAACAAAAAAAGCAAAGGATAGAAGACTAGGGACAGCAGACTAATCAAGACAGGCAGAGAAATCCTAAGAAACACTGCAACCATATTTGTCAGCGTGACTAGCAGGGGCCTTAGAGAACCATCAGCCTAAACATTTAAGTCCTTGTTAAGCAGGATCGCAAAGGAGATTTTGACAGGCAATTTTGCAGGAAAGACCTGTGTGACAGATTAACACTGGCAAATTTTTGAAATGGATTTACATTTAGAAAGGACGAGCATCAAGCCTATAGACAATCTCTGTCTCAGATGAGTTCTTTGAGTAAAGTGAGTGTGGGAAAAGGAAGAAAGCTGGGCTACAGAGAGCACCATTAGATGATGCTTGGTGGTAACATGCTATACAATGTACACATGCATGACTGCATACAGGTACAAAGAACATCGCATACATATACACCTATGCACAAATATCATCCAGGGAATACGTTATTACCTAGAAAAATCTGGATGTTTCAGCTCTTCATCTTTCTTTGGTACTCAATAATATAAGAAATCCAGATTCATATGAAAATGCCATCAGCATTGTTTTCCTAAACTGCATTACACTTCACAAAAGCAAATATTTGTAGGCTGAAAGCGAGCATGGTCTATTTTTCCCTGCAGTAATTTGTTGGAGTGGAGAGCTTCCTGTTTCAGAGCTCTCAGATACTCAGTGCTGCAGAATACTAAGCACGGTTTCCCCCATGCACTGTTTCCATGAGGTATCGCATAGAGAGGGAAGGGGCACAGACTGACAGAAGAAATATGTTTACGAATGTCAAGGACAATTTATTCTGTCTTTACAAGCAAACCTAAGGAAAAATATGTCAAAAATACCTCAGCATGAGAAACTGCACTGTAGTTAGTCCTTTGGCTTAATGTATCAGAAAAATATATGCATCTTAAGTTGATCCCGCCACGATCTCTCCATCTGTGGCACATCATTTATGCCAGTAGTGTATAAACTTCATTCATTAACGCAATATTCTCCCAGGTTCATTATAAATGAGTGTTACAGGTATGAACCTAGGGTCAATGTTTGAATTTAAATCTGGATTGTCAGTATACTAGTCTACCTTTCAAAAAATGACACTTGACATGGGCATTTTTCAGATTGCTGGGCTGATGTGAATGCATATAGGTTATACGGGTTTGAATTTTCCTTTGGGTTATGTTTTAAGCAACATGCATTTATCATTTCTGATTCTTATCACATCCAACTGTTCTGTGTCCAAATGGGCTTCAAAGTCAGTCCTTAGGTACAGCTGCACCAAACATAACTAATAAATAAACAGTATTTGAAAAGGACTATGAACAGCTAAGGCTCTATGTTTTGTATGAAGGTATTCCATGAGTGATTATCAGACTATACATATGTTGTTCTAGAAATCTGCTCAGCTGTGTGAAAGCCTTTGGCTGACCACAGCTCCTGGTTTTCCAAGCTCCAACTTTGGATATCTAACACAACTGCTTGTTCTGGCTTCAAACTACTCTAATGCTATAAATACTTCTACTTCTTAGATTCTCAAATTACATCGATAATGATAACAAATGATGGTTTGCAAAGTTCCCAAGAGGTTTGAATGATTACTTTGTTGTTATTTTATCCTATTTCCTACTTCATTATGCAAAAGATTTTTTTTTTTTTTTTCAAACAGAGCTAAATAAAAAGCACCAATGAGTTTGAGAAGACCTGGCAAATGATACTTGAGAACTAATGCCCTCACATAATTTGAATCCCACATAGCAAATGGTATGCCTGGTCATTTAGGATATGGAAAAGTGATTCCAATTTTCCAAAACATTCAGAAGTATTATTTACTTTGCTTTTAATGCAAAGAAAAATTATGGGCCATGGAATGAAAGAAATTATGCTGATAGAGGAAAAGGCTGTAGTTAATAAGGCATTCTCAAAGTCTTTGCTGGATACATCTCAGGTTTGTACTGACATTCTGAAACCTCCATCAAACATACCAAAATCAAAAAACTTGAGCTTGACACTGATCTCAAACCAGGCTGGTCTTCCAGTCTCCAGTGATGGGCTGAGAACCCTCTGCCACTTTCAACTGGTGATGATTGTACGCTTTGAAACAGAGATTCAATCTAAATCAAACGAGTACTGATACTTTTCCACAGTCTTTCTTTTCTTAGCCCAGATACCCAGAGAGACAGGCAATTTTTTTCATAATTCACCAAGGAAAGAAATGTAGAGCACCTTACCCAGCTGCAGCACGCTAACTGTGAGCTCTGCGCCTAGACAGCCTGGGGACATACGCGTAACTGTGGCATCAGTGAGGCTACAGGGAAACAGGGAGTCTTGAACTCTTACTCTTTTCACCCTTGCCATAAGAAAGGCTGTGATTATGAGAAAAAGGAAAAATTTTTTTTCAGATGTTTTCTCCAGAAAGCAGTCTGCATGCTCTCTGTAGACCCGTGGGAAGACATTTTGTCTTCCATAAATTAGGGACCTTAGAGACCTTAAAGTCTCTAAGAGAAGCTCTGGTCTCTAAAGCAGCTGAATTTAAAACCATGAACACTCTTCTGATAAAGATTTGTTCTTATTGCTTTTGCTACTCTCAACCGGTTATTGTGTTAGCAAGCCCAAAGACTATTCTCAAAGAAGTTACATTTAAGCATGATTTGCTGCATGCAATAAAGTTTACTTTATTATATTTACTATGGCTAAATGGAAACTTTCTCAAAATGTCCTATCTTTTTTTCTTTTCAGCATTCTTACTTTCTCCTGAGGCTATTCTATTAAGTTCCGTTCTCAAAAGCGAAAAAAAGAAATATCCTCCAGAATAACTTGCAAATCGAACACTTATTGCATAGCATGTAGATTACAATAATGTGTAAAGATCCCATCTAAATATGCCATTCCTCAGCGATGAAAAATTTAGCAATCCCTGTAGTGTGGACCTGTCCCTGCCCAAAGCCATGTACAGTCCATATTAGCAAAATCATTGATATTTTTCTTACATTTCAACATTTTCTCTGATTTTGATTTGACACAAAGGAGGGAGGGGAACTGAGCACCATGAAATGATCAGTTGTAGCAGAAAAAGAGCAAAGAATAGACCTGGTTCATTCCAACTTTAAGTCATTAGAAAACTGCTGGAGTTTAAAGAATTTCATTGAGTAAAGTGCCAGGCCAGAATATGGCACTGTATTGAAACTAAGCACACTTTTTAGGCCTCCTAAATCCAACTTTTTTGGAGAGTGAAAAACACATTTCTAATGACTCATATACTTCCTCCTCCTCATGCTGATTGAGGGGATACACAGGACTAGGAAAATGGCTAGGCTCTATTTCACATAAAGATTTGAATTGCATTAGCTGTATCTGGGGAAAAGAGTTTATACCCAGTATCAGTGTGCTTATATAAGTAGAGCATATTCTGAAACAGGAAGGCAATAAACTGTATTCCTAAAAATATTTTCATACCAATATTCTTGTGTTTAAACCAGGAATTTTACAGAGATAATTATTTTAGTATACAAAAAGATCTAAAATGCAAAGACAATGTTTGTCTAATGACTGGTTTGTTAAAGGTTGAGGCAAAACTTTGAGACATGTATAATTCAGACAGCAACAGAAAAGGTCTTTGGTTCCCTGGTCCTATGGAAAATAGTGTGCTGGATGCATACTTGTTCCATCCTGCCCTTTTCACTAAACTGAAACTAATTGCATCTTGAGCCTTAATCTTCCTTCAGAGATAATAACATGGGACTAAATTCTGCTTTCAGCTATAGCAGTACTAATCTGGAGTAAGGCCTTTGAAGTGGGATTCATTTTTATGCAACATACTTTTCAATATATTCAATGTTTGCAGGTTTTATTTGGAAATCCCACTTTCATCACCTTAAAGCATCATGCTAACAATTAAAATACAGGGTAATAATAACTGGCAGCGCAACAACATACTGCTCTCTGAGGATCTGACTGCTCTTCGAGAGGGTGAATGACTGCTAACTTGTAGGAGGAGGCTGCAATACACAAGACTGATATGAATTAAAGAGTGAAAACCACCTCCTTAGAAGCAACGTAAAATGTCCCTGGGGCACCACAGCACAACTCTCACAGGGCTTGGGGAGGGCAGCGGGGTTGCTCTGAGACGGCAGGTGGTTCTTCTGCCTCTGCCTTTCCCAGGGACAACATGGGAGCTGTTGGCACCTACCCCTGCCTCAAGCTACATGGCACATGTGCAGCCATGCCAGCACTTTTGGGGAGCAGCTGAGGGTGGTGTTTGTCTCCAGCAACGGCGTGGGGAGAAGCGCGGGCAGCACGTGGCTGCACACCTAGCCCCTGGAGAACTGCGTCGCCCACCCAGGTGCAAGGCTGGGCAGCGCTGTCGCCTTCACCCTTCCAAAAAAAGCCACCCTAAGCACATGCTGCACCAGGAGCCCTGGGTTTTCAGGTTCGCTCCCACTTTTTGTGGCTGATCTGAGAGAACAGCGAAGCAGCGTAACGTGCTGCCAAGTGAGGTGGCTTATCATTATCACTGGGGAAGTTCAAACACTGGCTGATAAAAGCCTACAGGGATTAATGCAGTGCAAGAACCTGCTTGAAGGAGCTGGTATGGGTAACAACATATTTTTTTGTCTCTTCCTGCCCCCCACCCAGTCTTTCATCTGTTTCTTTGATTTACTTAATAACCTGTGATTTTTCTGCTTTTACCCTTTACTTTTTTCTTCTGTTCTAGCATTTGAGGTCTGAAGCAAACACTGATTAATAAAAATTTACTAGAAAATCTCATCACTGCAGATAACATCTGTTTCTTCACCTCTTAAGATAACCTTCACACTATTCGACATGCTTAGTCTGTGCTGTTGATTTTGAAAGCAGCTGCAGTCGTAGGCAAGGCATCTTCTGTTGCTGCCTGCCCTCCGAAATGTCTTCAAGCCATGGTCAGGAACCACTTGCTGGCACACCGACAAGCCACCGTGTACACAAGCATTTGGGGTTTGTCCTTGCAGAGGAAGCTATCTTAAAGAGAAGGGGTACAATTACAGTGCTGCTCTCCAGCTGCCATCTGGGACACGCCAGGCCTTGAATCAACCCCTGAAACCACAAGCACGTAGCCAAGATGCCTAAGGTAGGAACACCCTCGCACCATGTTTCCTCTCAGCTATCACAGAGGTGCCTGCTGTCCTTCGCTGCACATACAGGGAAGGCAGGGAGACAAGCCTCCTAGCTGAGGCACCTCAGTTGAATACTTTAAATTAGCTTCTGTGAGATCCCTGCAGGCACAGGAACTTTTTCTCTGAAGCTGTGCACACCCAGTCCCCTCCAGGCACTAGCACAGACAGAGCAGCCTGCTATCAAGCCTGTGGTAGCAGCTTCATGTGGCCCTGAGGCCGTCCCAGTGAGCGCAGAGCCTGCAGCCACAGTTTCAGCCCGCACCCTGGGTTTGAAGGCAGAGGGGACTGCTTTCTGCTGAACATGGGTCTCTGGTTTGGAACTGCTGTCCTGTGCGCAGGAGTGGGTAGTGTTAGTGCTGTGAGAAAGGCTGGTGTGCACAGGCAAGGGAAATGGTGGCACAGCTCCGAAAAGTGATCGAGATCTTGGTGTCTGCAGAGTGGTTAGGTAGTCAGGAGAGTGGAGACCTGCTGAGCAGGTTGTGCTTAGAGTCACAGAGTAATTTAGGTTAGAAGGGACCTCAGAGGTCACCTAGTCTGAACCACTCCTCAAAGCAGGGATAACCTCAAGTTATAGCAGTTGCTTAGAGTCTTCCCCATCTGCATGTTGAAAATCTCCAAGCGTAGAAATTCCATTATCTCTCAAAGCAATGTGACCCAGTGTTTACCCGTTCTCAGTGTGAAGATGTTTTTCCATACAGATAGTCAGAATAGCCCATCCTCCAAGATGTGACTGTGGCTTCCCTTCCTTTGCTGTGTATCTCTGAGGAAAGCTTGGCTCCGTCTTCTCTATAACTTCCTTTTAGTTGATAAGAGCAGTAAGATCCCTCCTTAACCTTCTCCTTAACCTTCTCCTTTCTGGGTCAAGCAAGTCCACATCCCTCAGCCTCTCTCCACACGTGTGCTCTACCCACTGAATTTGCTCCAGCTTGTGAACATCTGTCCTGTACTTGGGGAACTAAAATGGGACACAGTACTCTGAGTAACGAGTAGAGGGGAATGATCAGTTTATCTGTCTATAACCATTCTTAAAGCCACTTACTTGTCAACTACTGTACAAATATATTCAGCTTATTTATAAGCAAGGTTGTCCTGGATTTTATCTCTGTATTCTTGAAAGTCCCAGCAGAAGCCAGCGTTAGACAGCCTTGCTTGCCCAAGTGAGGGCGGTAGATCTCATAATAGGTTTCACAGAATAGTCCTTTGTCCTGTCTGTGATTCCAGAAGGGTGTTGCTACAGATGCAAAGAGTTTTTCTCATTTTCAGGGTCATTTCACAATTCCCAGGTTCATAATTTCTAGCCCTTCTGGAGAACTGTTCCCTTTTCTATCAACAAAGCTTGCTCAGCAGTTCATATCCACTTTGCTGACATTTAGTCTTTTGGCCCATGTGCCTTGTTCCATTTTGAGCTCATTTCAGCTCAAAAGAATTTAAAAAATAAATCTCGTGTTGACTGTCTGAAGACCCAGCTGTTAGTTAAAACCCCATGTGGTTGCAGCTAAAAGTGCTCTTTCAGAAGATGCCATTTAGAATCTCTCCATATAAAGTATCTCCAGAGGACTAGGAGTGAGATGAGATGAGTAGCCAAATGAAAGCGGAGTGCATTAAAAGGCACAGACTGCCAGCGCAAAGCAGGAGATATCAAAGAGGCTCAGGAATGACCTGATATCTTGTATGTTGAGCAGCTCTACATACAGGTCAGGCAAACAGCTGGCATGATGGAAAGGGAGGGAAAGGGTGACACAGAGAGGGTGGCCATGGAGAAAAAGGACAGAGGTGAACCTCCATTGCCTGAGACAGGCAGGATGACTTGTTTGGATGGCTGCTGGTGGGGACTGCAACCAGCACAGCCTCTGGATAGCCAGGCTTCGCCCTGTTTCCTATGTGCAACGCCCAGAGCGGGGTGCAGCTGTTGTACAGTTTGTGCTTTGTGTCAAGGCCTGTAGTTTTTGCACACTTCTTTACTCTGTATCTTTTGGTAAAAGCAAGTTTTCAACTCGTTATTTGCCTGGGAAGCTGGGATGACTGCAGAAGTCTCTGCCCTCCAGCGAGCTCCAGCTGTGGTTTCACAATGCAGAGTGCTCGGCAGCCCTACCAGCTCCAGGCACCCTGGCCCTGCCTGCTGCTCAGTTCCTGCCATGGTGTGCTGCCTCCCCATTGCACTCAGACAACAGCTTGTACTAAGAACAATAAGCTTTAAAAACATCCCCAGATGAATACAAAACTGCTGTATCATGAAACCACAGCCTCGCTCCCCCACTCAGGGCAGCAGCCTCTGGTCTGTCCCTCCTCTTGCCACTCTGAGAGTCTCTTTCCAAACCTCAGTGGTTTTTAATACCACACTGTGGTGTGAATGTGAAACCTTCCTGCAATGTCTGGCAAGTTTCTTAAAAATGGTTTGTCAGTCCATCTGAGGGAACACAGCTGTGATGGCTGTGTTATTGCTTGCTGATTAGATGTATTCAACCTTAGTGGTGGGTAATCACATTGATAGGCAAGGAAAGGATATCAGAGACTTTGCACATTCCATTTTGTACTTGAAATGATCTCTGAAAGAATTTCATGCATATTGGGGGTCCAGACTTGCTATTAAGCACTTAACACCACACCATCTGTCACTTGTCTCCTCCCCTAGTCTCAGATAGAGACCTGAATATGATCATTGCCCTCAGATGCCTCCTTTGCCCCAGAACTTCGGCTATGTCAATATCAATAAATGAGGTAGACCCAGAAACTTGGCTGTCTGTGTTGTTAATTCTTTAGAGCAGTCCCTTGCACAGGCTGGCCTGAGTACACTACAACTCACACACAATTCAAGGATTTCAAAATTCTCCCAGGTATGGTTCAGAAACTAGCACAAGCCAGGGACTATCTGCAATAGGCAATATGCATATTGCTACCCTGTTTTGGAGAGTAAAAGAGTCTAATAATATAAATGCAGGCTCTTCTGTGTCATTTGGCCTCAGAGAATGGACCTGAGGATCTTTAAAATAATTGTAGTTTATGTTTCTGGCACTGGGATCTGATCCTGCTACTCCCCCCTACAATTTGCCCTTCCCAATTTCCCCTGCCCCCAGTTTTGCTTCTGATGGCTTGGTGTTCATGCCTTCCTTACTGTCACCGATAGTAGGTCTGGCTGCTACTATTTTGTTAAGTTTCACAGCTGTAGACATCTTTCTAAAAATATCAGATGCTTAAACTAAGAAACTGTATGAAACTCATATCTTTCCTATTTAAGAAGCAAGAAAGAAAGATGAGAAGAAACAAAAAGAAGAAAAACAGGAAAGAAAAAGCAACACAACAAAAAGAAAGCTACATCTAAACGTTCACATCTAGCAAACCAGCAAACTTCAAAAATATGAAATAGATGGAGCCTAAAGACTCAGAAATCTTGAGGTACGCAAGAAAGGTTCCTTAAAAATTGATCATTTAACCCAAATCTTGGAAGATGTTACATTCAGATTTTAGCAACAGGGCTGAAGGAACACTTTTGATCCAGAAAACTCTCACCTGAACAGAGGTTTCACGCTTTTCTCAGTTTTACCAGTTCTATACTAAGGCAAACAAGTTGCATCCAGGGGAACTAAGGAAAACCTGATCTGTGCTAGGGTCACTGGAAGGAGAATGAGGGCCAAATTGAAGGCCTGTATTTCAGTGAAAGTGATGGGTATATATCTCTTTTCTTCCAGGAAATAATATAAACAAATAAACAATGTTTGGGACAAATGAATAGTTGACATCTCTAGGCCAAGCTGACCACAAAAGTTAACAGTCCAGAGATTTGCTTGTCTTCCAGAAATAACACAGAAACAGATACTTTCTGACAGCTACAAAGTGAAGTGAATGCATATGGCAAACATATTTAAGCTTTGAAAGTTTAATCTTCACTTGGAAATCTTTTCAGGCTGTTATCTGTGCTCAAATAAGCACTTCCCTGTAATATATAAGTGCCTTCTGTGTCTCGGGCTGGAGACTGGAGCTCTGAGTTTGCATAGTGCCCCTAAGAACAAGCCTGTGGATGCTACCTGCCCTGTAAAGGCATCGGTCGTGTATTTTAATCCAGTTGCTGGAAGCCAGGTATTTTTTATTGTTCTTTTTCACATCAATGCTTTTTATCAGCTCTAGAGAAAATTAGTTCTCCAGTTATTCCATAGTTTTATATGGCTAGAGTAACTTGGATCATTTGCTTACCTGATTGATACATATGCATATTAGTAAATAAGAATCATAAGAAAACCTATATGATGATTTCCCACAGGATATTTCAATGGAGAACTTCACTCTGAAGAGTGGCTTGAAGAGAAAGTGTTTGTTCTATGCAATATTTGGATTATTGATTAAAATTTTGGATGAGGACATCACTTTAAGAATGGATACAGAACCACTGTCTATTCTCTTGTTGTTGTCGAGAAACAATCTCAAATTCTCACTGAAGAATGATGCCTTCTCATGCCATGTTTCTGCCTGAACGAAGCATCTGCAAAGGTAAAAAATACTCTTGACATTCATTAAATTCTTCAATGATTCATTAAAATCTTTGATAATCTTTTATACGTTAAACCTAATGCAAAATTTGCAGAAATTTGATAATCAAGTATTGAATGATGTGAATGTCATCTTAGTGTTAACTTTTGCCTTCTAAACAAAAGCTAATGACTACAAATAAGTAGGTCGGTCTGGCTTTCAGAAGGCATAAGGGAAGTGACAGACTGGTGCTGTGCTTGCTGACAATACATAAGAACCGCAGAAGGTCAGTTAATTTTGCTACCAGATGCTCTGCAAATGGAGAGGAAAGTACATGTACCTTGTTTGTGCTAAGTCTATTAATGCAGTCATTAATTGCAGCCTCCTGCTCAAACAAGATCCTGAATGTGAAATAAATGAAATGTTATTGAAGAGATTGCTTTTAGTCCAACCTGATTTTTGAACAAAGACTTATAAAGCTGTAGCTCATGCTTGCTAATCATTACATAGACAATGTCACTGTGTGTATAGCACCTTGACAGAGACAAAATGAGGACCACCAGCCTATTTCTTTTCTGAAAACACCTTGCTGAATTCTTTTGTTTAGAGCAGCTGCAAGTGCAAAACTTCCCAGTGAAAAGCTTCATCAGGCTTACACTTCAACATCTGCAGTGTCATTTGATAGCTCAGGCAGGTACATTTTTCCGTGTTTAACATGACATTGTTGTCTTGGGCTTAAAAATATTGGCTTGGATGTTGTGCTTTACTATTCAGTTCTTGGCACAAAGGAATCAGATTTACCTTTATCTCTGTGAGTCTTAGGGGCATCTGGGATCAGTTCCAGTCTGCAATGCAAGGTACATGCACTGCTCAGGCTGCTGCACTTTATGGACCAAGATGCTCTCATTCATGCCATTCTTCTTCCTTAAGATTATTTTTGCATCAACAGCCATGACAGGTTGCAGGTAGATCTGCTTTGTCAGATGTAGCTCAACATCTGAGATTACTGAGATGGGATTACTGAGAAGGTGAACTCTAGATAGCTAGTAAAGCAGAGTCATGCCAGCTATCTTTTTTGTACCATATCAAGCAGCTACATCAAAAAGGGACTATCTTGTGGTTCCTATTCCATTTAAGAATAAGTGCACTTTTGTGCTTCACCAACTGAGATACATGTTCTTGCAAGACTGGGAAACCTGAGACATGAAGAAATTTGAAATCCTGAAATTTTACCTTATTTCTGACTTAGAAACACCTCCTCCCTTCAAAAAGTTTGAAAGCCTCCCTAGAGGAAACATGCAAAAACAATAATCATTTCAGTGGAGCAGTGTTCTGCTTCAATTTCAGCTTCTTAAAACTCATATTTTGATAAGCAGATACAACACTCTGCAGGAACAATATGCTACTATTAGTATATTTTTTAAATTATCTAAAAGGTAATTTTAAAATTTTGAATTGGAATGTTTGGGTTTTTTCTGTGGAATAGGCCTGGAAATTTTCCCTTCAGAACTGACAGTTTCAGAACGTGTTTGTCTCTGATTGAACTGAATTCTGCAAGGGGAAGCAATTCAGTCAGAGCTCCACTCTAGTGTGAACCAGCTGCTCCCAGGCACCGAGACAGGCAAATTACACACATGTACCCATCTTTTATTTTACCATGGTTTGTTGTACAAATACACCACAATGTCTATCAACAAAATGGGAAACAGAGCAAAACTGTAATTGCATGGCCTATTGGTTTGTATTGAGTTAGCATGGCAAGGTTTTGGTGGCGGGAGGGCTACAGGGGTGGCTTCCGTGAGAAGCTGCTAAAAGCTTCCCCATGTCTGATAGAGCCAATGCCAGATGGCTCCAAGATGGACCTGCCACTGGCCAAGGCCAAGCCCATCAGCAATAGTGGTAGCGCTTCTGTTGTAACATATTTAAGAAGGGGGAAGAAAAAAAAAACCTGCACAATTTGAGCCAGGGAGAGGAGTGAGAATATGTGAGAGGAACAACTCTGCAGGCACCAAGGTCAGTGAAGAAGGAGGGGGAGGAGGTGCTCCATGCACTGGAGCAGAGATTCCCCTGCAGTTCATTGTGAAGACCATGGTGAGGCAGGCTGTCCCCCTGCAGCCTATGGAGGTTAACAGTGGAGCAGATATCCATCTGCAGCCCGTGGAGGATCCCACGGCAGAGCAGGTGGATGTCCAAAGGAAGCTGTGACCCCATGGGAAGCCTACGCTGGAGCAGGCTTCTGTCAGGACCTGTGGACCCATGGAGGGAGGAGCCCACACTGGAGCAGCTCATGAAGAACTGTAGCCCATGGGAAGGACTCATGGAGTTCATGGAGGACTGTCTCCCATGGGAGTGACCCCATGCTGGAGCAGGGGAAGAGTGTGAGGAGTCCTCCCTCTGAGGAGGAAGGAGAGGCAGAGACAACATGTGATGAACTGACTGCAACCTCCATTCCCCATCCCCCTGTACCACTGGGGGGAGGAGGTAGAGAAATCTGGAGTGAATTTAAGCCCAAGGAGAAGAGAGGGGTGGGGGAAAGTTGTTTTAAGATTTAGTTTTTATTTCTCATTACCCTACTCTGATTTGATTGGCAATAAATTAATTTTCCCAAGTTGAGTCTGTTTTGCCCATGACAGTAATTGCTGAGTGATCTCTCCCTGTCCTTATCTCAACCCATTAGCCTTTTGTTATATTTTCTCTCCCCTGTCCAGCTGAGGAGGGGATTGATAGAGAGACTTTGGTGGGCACCTGGGATCCAGCGACAGTCAACCCACCACATGGTTTTAGTCAAAATGCTACTAGATGTCTGTGGAAGAAACCCTGTAACAATAAGCATCTGTCACAATTATCAGGTCAGTCACATTTCTTATTCCTCTAACTTTTTCAAAAGCAGGCCAATCCTTACTTAGCCCCAGTTGTAACAAATCTCTATCCCACCTGGACACCAGCCATTTTCCAAGATGAGTTCCATGACACCAGGGAAGGAGGAGAAGGAGGGATTTGTTTCCATAATTGTTAGCACAGGTTTAGCTGCATTGCTCCCTGCAGTGTGGAGATACTGCAGATGACCTTGGTTGTGGCACATGCACAGGACTGCCTCATTGAAGTTTCACATGGCTGATAATGCGAAGGGGACTCACTCACAGGCTTTCCTAGAAAGGCCTTATACTGTCTGTCTTGGCACACTTTGGAGATTTCTCCTTTCCATTCTGCAAACAAGGAGAAACTATCTTGTGGTGATGCAACATTATGGTGATGCAAGTGCATGGCTAGAGGTGACTTTTGAGAATCCTGAATGATATAACTCAGGCAAATATCATACAGTCAAGCCACAGGGCACACCTAGTGCCTATCTAGAGGCAGATAGGATTGTAGCAACCTCAACATTTCCTACCCTGCCCTGTGATGCTGTCACCTGGATGGATACTGATGTCACCTACTGCAGTGGTAGATGAGATGTATAGTGTGCCCAAGGTGCAAAAGTCCTTCTGACGTGCTGGGACAGGTCAGGAAGCATGCCAGACTTTTCACTATGCCTCAGTCCTGACATGTAAAGACAATTTAGGAGTAGTCTCTGGGTATTCTGGCCACCAAATTGCAAGTGTCCATGCTGCTGTGATAGGGATGCACAGGATGGCACCATGGTCCAGTCTACCCTGTGGGTATTACAGACTAGCCTCTGAGCCCAGCTCCCATCAGAGCTTACCCCTCTCACCATCGTGTACCTCTGAGCAGAGTCACCTGATTAACTAACCCACAGAGCAGCACTAACAGTGATTACCTTGGCAGGGTTGAGTTATTTTTAGGGCTTGCAATTCTGTTCCCTCCAGGTGTAATTACAAGAGCGATCAAAACCAGCCAACTGTCTCCAAGTATTATTTCTTGAGAAAACAGGTTTCAAATTAGGCTATATAAACTCTCGTATCTCAACTGTAGCTCAGGATGGCCTCAAAGCACTCTTACACAGCCTCTCTGTGTTTCTCTCCCTAACCTGGCAAACCCCAGCCCCTCCTTTTTTGTGTTATTATTGGTTATTTACCGTTGTGTGATTCTCTTAAGTTTTCATTCCCAGGCCTACTAGCTTGCTGGCTTTGGGGCAGGACCTCCAGTATGTGTGATAAATTGTCTTCTCCTTTACTCAGAGATTGACTCTTGACAGCTTGTATAGTGCTNCAGAAAGGAAAAGTCTTAGAGTCTAAACACTTTTCACTGACTAAGTCATATACAGTTTTCATGGGATTGCTTCTCTGTACTCCTGTGCTGTCACACGAAATTGTCAACAGACCAAAACTACACAGCGAACAGCCTGCTATGGGCAAAGAAATAAGCAGTTGCTTTTACATTCAGCCAAAAGTAGGATAAAAAGGAAAACTAGAACACATTAAAAAATTAGTTCAAGAGGAGAGTTGGAGTGTCCAGTTGTGTAAGCCAGTCAGAAGTAAAGGTGTCCTTTTGGCTAATGTTAGCTGAAGCTGGGCAGCTTTGTTAGGCAGTCAATAAGAGATACTTAAATTTCCAAACCGCATCATTAATATGCTTTCTGCAGTATTACAGCTTCTCAGAAAAGTGAAAAAGCAGATTTCAGCTAATATTATAGCAATTATTCATACTTTTAAAAAGAAATGTTAATGGGGAAATATTCTCTGGGTGCTGAAGAAGTTCCCAGCTGACAAATTTGTGTCTTGGAAAATTATACCCATCAACCTACAGAGCACAGATGAGATCCCAAATGAGCTAATGCAAGAAGATGTAGTTGTGAACAGAAATGCAAATCCTAGCTGTCTTACGTATGCCAGTATGGGAGCCTCTGATGAAAACAGAGTAACTGTATTAAAAATTAAGACCAGTGAGGTTGTGCAGAAAGACCACTTATTAATACCTTCGTCTGTTGTTGCACAGTGCCCAATAAAGTAATTTTCTTCATACGCGTGCACTCTGACTGTAGGTGAGAAGAAATACCTTCTACCTCCAAACACTGTATTATACCTGTGGCTCCAGAGGTGCTTTCTGTTCTTTGAAGCTTTCACCTCAAACATGTTACCTGATTTTGTGAAAGGCATTGTCATTTTATTGGAGTGAACTTAATTTTTCACAGCTGTAAAATATCAAATACATTTTCTTTGAATAAAAAAACCCACCTTAAGGTAAAAATAGAAATACCTAGAACTGCAAGTGCCTTCCTTGCCTGTGGAAAGATTAAAGCAGTCTCTGAAATGCATTTGCAAAGGGAGAATGAGCAAATCAGTCATTTTTGTGTTTAATTGCTGTAGCAGTCATGCCTTGTTTGCCTTTTCATTATCATAGAATCATAGAATCATAGAATCAGTAAGGCTGGAAAAGATCTCTAAGATCATCTAGTCCAACCATCAACACAACACCACTATGCCTACTAAACCATGTCCCAAGTGCCACATCTACACATTTTTTTGAAAACTATTATTTGAAGTCTTGGCCATAAAATGAAGCTGTGGAATAGGAAGGATTGCATGAGATGGAGGAAAGAAAAAAAAAATTAATGAAAATGTTTGTGAAACATTTGAAAGATTGGCTGCATGCCAATGATACTGCTCAAAACATCTAGGCTACAACTGGCAAGAATGATGAAACTTCAGGAGTAAGCTGATTAAAGAGGGAGAGTTGAGGGCCTAACATAGCCAAAAAGTTGTCTTTTTCCCAACAGCAGAATGCAGCAGTTCAAGAAGACAAGAAATGGAGGAAGACAGTGTCTTTTCGTGTACATGAAGAAAGAATGAAGCCACTGCTCAGGCTAGACAGAAGAAATGAGCTAAATAAAAGTGAGTATTATCATATGTGCCTCAAATATGGACTAATAATTTGTTGATGGCAACAAAATAACAGAAATAAACTCAGGTAAATTCTCCTGTATCCACATTAATGTTGAATGGGGTAATTTACAGAGTACTGCTGCCCTGCTCCGTGCTCCTGATTCAAGGAGGACTCATTGGTTCGAAGTGCTACATGAATGTCTGGGGACAGTCACAATAGATCCACATCTGTGTAGTACTACATTTTAGCTAATAATCCTGGCCAGATTTGAGAAGGCTTGCGCAAAACTGGTTTGGGTATGTTAATAGTATGCTGCTTTAGTTTACTTGTTAATTCTCCTATAGGGATTTTTTTTTTTAATGTTTTCTCTTTGTGATATTAATTTGTGATACTATAGGTGGGGAAAACGTGCAGTCATTAATCATAAGAATATCACTAATGCCAAAAATTTGCAGTAACCCCATTAGTCATTTCCTAAATTTCAAGCATACGGTTTTTGCCTTGCTTCCAACAACAGGAAAATGAGACATGACCTGGTTAAGAATAGTTTTTTTGCTCTTCCCAAAAGGTCTTAAAAATACACACCACCAAATTATTGGAATACATTGGAAGTACTGTGTACTGTTGATCAGGCAGTTATTTTGATTAAGACTTCTAGTGCAAAAGTAGCTACATTGCAAGCTTTTGTTATACATGCTCTCATCCAAGTCGCCATGCTCTCTGTTTACCATTTTGGGCCTCAGATGTGTAAAGCAACAGTTATGTAGGCTATATAAGTTTGAACACAATCCGTTGTCTGACAAAGGTCTCAAGACAGTATGTTTTCAGTTTTATTGTCTAGGTGCTGTTTGGGGTTTATTGACTATGCCCTGCCTGAAACCTGTGTGAGGAAAGTACACAGTTTATGATGCACATTTCATAACTTGTATGGCCTATAGTCATACCCTTATAAATCTTTTTCACCACTTCTCTATTCTTTAGTAGGGTGTTGTTATACTTCTAGACTGCACAATCTCTTTTTAACCCTGTCACTATCATCATAACAGAGATTGATAGCAATGTTTTGTCATGAACGAGTTGTTAACAGTCCCTGCTTTATAAAATTTAAATTAATCAGACCTTTTGTGAATCAGACTCTGTCCTGTTCCAAATCACTTAATCTATGTCAGGAAATGCACAGCTGTTGAGTGGCAACTAACTTTGAGGCAAGCTGCCTCTGCACCCTCTTAGGGAATGTGTATGTGCGAAGAGCCTCAGGGGTGGGAATGACTGCATGCACTGTAAATGTACCTGTGTCTCTTTATTTTTTTTCCTTTTTGTGATATATCCAAAGTATTGAATCCTTCTTACTAGCTTAGCTGTCAGCTTTTTACTTTTTCAGCTTTGGACTTTCCTGAAGTGCTTAAAAATCAGTTTTCTGAGCTGCTTGTCCTTGAGCCTTTTTCTTATTTTCCAAGAGACATTATTTATAGCATGCTGGCCAGTTCTGTTCTTAGTTTCAGGTCCTCACATGTGAGGTTACTGACACTTAGCAGCATTTTGTTTGCTTGCAGGGGTATAACTTGTAGGCAAGCACTACTGTTTGGAATGATTTTCACAGAGACATTCAGCCAGAAAAGTGTAGGCAGGAAACCAGTTTCTTTACTCTGGTGTTCAGGCTTCTAAGAAGAATGATGCCACAGCTAGAGGTAAGCTTCCGATTCCTGTTTTTCACCCCAAGATCTTAGTGTTATATATATTGTAGAAAAAGAACCTGCCACCAAATTTGCATCATATTTAGCTTGTTGCTAACCAGTGTTGTTTTTTTTGAAGGAGAATGAATACGTGGCAAGGGAAGGTGCATGGACACAGTGATTTCACCAGAAGCTGTCTTCCAGCCCAGGAGCAGAGGAAGGAAATCCAGATGTCAGATCTGGCAGGTAGCGTGGCAGATGATATGGTGACCTCAAAGGCACTGGAAGTTGGGCAGAGGGACTCACAGCTGTATGAGCGCAAGTTGGGGTTGATCTTGAACAGCTATAAAGTCAATAGCATGGCTGGCTTGGAGGAGATGGAAATGTTTGACTGGAGAAGCAGGGGCAGGAGAGAGAGCACAAAAGTAGCTAAGGTGTTTACTGGAAAGAGATCTTCACAGCAGCAAGGTCAGAGGGTGACAGCATGGTGAAGGCAAGAGTAACAGGGGATCTGCTTTGGAAAAGAGCAGAAGGCAAAAGAAATGGAAGTATAAGGAAGAGTGTGAGACAGAAAGAGCAATCACTTCTCACATTTTGCAGAAATCAAAGCCACTCATTTGGTGGATTCATATCCAGAGAGTTCTGGAAAAGCCACCCTCTATTGCCATTAATTTTGTCTGCTTTTATATCCCTTTAAATACCCATTGAAATAAGAAACATGGATTAATATTTGAACCTACCTCACCTTATTTCAATATTTTCATTAAAAGTAGCCTTAGTAGTTCAAAGTACCATAAGCCAAGGCAGAACAAAGCTGAACATTGGTTTGCTTGGTTGCCTTTCTCTCTTACCACACATCTGACATTCAGGATCACAATGTACTCTGCAAGTCTTCATGCTTACCATGCCAAGTTCTCCAACTGAGCTGTGAGGGTTACTCTTCATGGTAGTCAACCCTTCTTTTCTATTCTGCAGTTTTAACATATAATTT
The DNA here is from genome assembly GCA_013400535.1 of Scopus umbretta. Taxonomy (NCBI): domain Eukaryota; kingdom Metazoa; phylum Chordata; class Aves; order Pelecaniformes; family Scopidae; genus Scopus; species Scopus umbretta. Next base: position 45,169 of record VZTL01063887.1, read on the forward strand.
AATAGCTGGTCATGGACAACAGATGTATATCAGAAAAAAATGTCAGTGTTGAGAAGTGGGCAAACACCATATTGAGACTGTGAAACAGGCACATAAGCTGCAAAAAGCAAGGAGTAATCTGTCTCCTCCGCTTTGAAAGGTCCTTAATTGGGCAGCTCAGCTGTGTGTTGCAACAGGTCCCACTCTTCAAGAAAGAAACAGTCTCACTCAAGGCAAGCAATGAGAATAATCAGGTGGACAGAAAAATTGACCTGTGAGGCAAAAAAACAGAGGAAGAAAATGAAGTTCAGCTGGTGAAGTACATAATAACAATTGCAAAGATGGAGATGTAAACTGCCCTGTATCTGTGGTAGAAATGACAAAGCTGCAATTGATGACTCAAGTTACACTTTGGAGCATAAAGAAATCTGATCGGCTGTGGAGCCTGGAAAATACTGTCCAGTAAATACTGTCTGAGGACTCTGTCATTGGAAAGGTTGAAGAATAGTTCAGACAAGAGTTATGCCCTAAATAAATATATTTAATCTTATGTGGTGCAGATATGCAAAAGAAACCTATTGATATATACTCTGGGCCTGGTTTTCAGGAGTGATAAATAAAGCATGTTATGCTGTACAAATTATGTACTGACACAACACTATGCAAAGCAAACCTCTACACCTACTACTGAGTATATGCAGATGATTTGTTCTCTTGTCAGACACAATCTATTCATGAAAAACAGAGAAAGAACTAGAGGAGGTCAAACACAATCTTGGTATGAGGCAGCTCTTCCTCTTACAGTGATTGCAATCTGGGATTTTTCTGAGCTGTACAGGGTGGAATGTCACTTGCCAACACTGTTTGATGGGTGAGAAATCTGGATTATATTAGTAGATAATTTTGTAGATGATTAACTCAAAGGATTGTCTGTTCCTGGATGATTTCCATTCTTTGTATATTCATATCTTTTCTTTTGCCCAATAGATATTTTTCTTAACTTTTTACACCAAGATTTTTAAAAAAATATCTTCCTAAACTAGCTATTCCTTCTGTAGATCTATGCCACAGCTTTCAAGTTTGCTGCAAATGTATTGCTACTTCGCAAGCTTTAGATTCAAAGCAAAACAAAAATACCCAAAATCCCCCAAATCCCTTATACCAGTGATGTATCATACGGGTTTTTTCCTGGTTGCTTGGCAATAGAAATGTAGGCATGTGACTGCCTCCTCCATCTCCCCAGCACCACTTGCAGATATTTTGTCTTGGCCCTTCTTCTTTTGTTCTTACCTCTCCGTGGGAGTGTTAGTTACGAAAGGGTTTTCAGCCTGGTTTGTTTTGTTTTTTTTTTCTCTGAATTTATATCTCACTGTTTTCTTTAGAAGACTTCTATATATATAAAGATGTGACAAATGGCAGCTGGGGATTAGAAGGGACAGAGCAGTGGCAGATCAATGTCACCTAAGTTTAGCCACCTAATTGAGGTGCCTAAGATACCTGCTCATCTGCAGCATCCCCGTGTCAGCGAGGAGATAAAGATGTCACTGGAAGACCACTCAGTACTCTTGGGACCTGAGTTACCACCTGGAGCAGTCTTCACATCAACCACTGGTCTCGGAGACCAGGAGAGGAGAGGATGACACTTCTCACCCAGGCACCTCAGCTAGGTGACAGGGAGCATGTCTCCCATGCTCAGAAAGTGCAAACACCACCAAAGGCACCTACCGCAGGTCCCTCTGCACAGAGAGGCAGGGTCTTCAAGTACATAATGCCTGTGTCTGTGTGGATCTTCATTGCAAGGTCAAGAGGCCATCCAGTTCTGAGCTCCTGGGTTAGTCCAGTGTCAATGGGATCATTTCCACATCTCACTCACTGTGCCCTCTCCAATAAGGCAGTCCTTGGTAGCACTTAGATTGGTCTGCTTTTCTTTCTACAGCCATAAAGAGAGTTTTTGCTCTGTGCCACTTTCCCAGTGAACTTGCCTGTCCTTCTGGGTGCAAGAAGAGTTGTGGGAAGGCCGGCAGGAAGGTTATCAGCACCTGTGTGACTTAGCCCGCAATGCCACTGCAAGGTGGGTGAATCACCCGTCCAAATAAAAGCAATTCTTGGCCTCAAGCTTATACATACATTTGTGTGAACATTGTAGTGAAAACACCTCATGAGTGGGTGAATGGAAGAGTAGGAGCAAGAGCTAAGAAGGAAAAGGGCAGTCAAAGCAGGAGGGTCAATTCAAAATGCTTTGCCCTCACCTACCCCTCTCTCTCATGGCCATGGTTGCTCCCCAGGCAGGAGCTTCTTATCCACTGCAGTTTTCAGCAGTGAAGATAAACAAGTTCTCATTTTGGTTTATCCTCATGCACTGTACTGGAAGCTTTATCAGTCCAAGAGCTGATTCAGAAAGCAGATTACACATGCCTGCCTTAAGGACAGGAAAAACTTCAGCTGCCCAAATTGAATCCACCATCACGAGCCTGTCTGCACCAAGTCAGCAGTGGAGACATACCTACAGAGATACACATCGCCAAGCAAGTTAAATCCTGACACTTTCCTTGTTTAACCCATCATGTGTACGTAGTTGCCTTTCACCTCTTCCTCTGAGAAATGTGTGCAGGCAGATTGCGACCTCCTCAGGTATGCTCATTATTCAAAATGATTTTCAAATTTGTTTGCAGAATGTTTCCCAAGTGCAGAGCCTGTGAGCATTTTGCAACAAAGCGCTGGTTATCTGGGCTTTGTTGGTTGAGTAACTCATGCATTGCTGGGTTTGCTTCAGGACTAGAGAACACAGTGGAAGGCAAATGGCAAGGTCTCATGGCCATCATAAAATACACCACTTGAAATTTATTGCCAGCTGAAACATTGCTGTAGAATGAGCATGCAACTTGATAGCCTGTCTTCATTTAAATGTGAATGTGAGAGTGTCATGAACTCAGAACTTGGTTTGGGGTTCACATAATTATTTATAGGCATGTGTTCAGACTGTTCGCTTAGCTCTGGTGGTATGTCTGTACAACCATTCAGTTAGGCGACAATGCATGTGGCAAAGCAGCAGCTCTTGTAGCCTTAATGTATTCATCACAGGGTGCATTGGTTTCTTGATCCAGTTTCTGGAGAAAAATTTAAACCTCCAGCTGGTGCAATGTAAAGTAACATTCTAAAATTAAAAGGCAACATTAAGGGAAAAAGTAATGAGCGGTCTGGAGTGGAGCTGACTGCACACAAAACCTTGGCATAATGCAAAATAGAGCTCTCAGGTACTGTGTTCCTGAATCTGGGAAAGACAAATGCAAGAGAACAGGAGTGACTGGCATCCACAGACATGGTGTTTCAGTGCAACCTGCTGAACCCCTCCCACAGAGTGCCCTATGCTAAGTACTGGCAGAAGAGGAGATCCCAGCTGACCTCTCTGGCAACAGTCCTGAATTTTCATTTTTTACTTTTGCGTGTGCAAGTACGTGCCTGCGGTCCAGCGGGGTGGTTATGATGCAGCTGCAGTGCCCCAGGAATACCAGGAGCTAGGCAAAGCATAGCCTTAACACAAACTGCTATGCATGTAGTCAAAAGCCATTTCCTCCATAGCCAAGGATACTCAGAGATCCACAAACATTGAATCAGGCCACATCATTTCATTGTCCCTTGTATTGATCAAGATGTGGGTTTTTTAAGAAAAAATACTTCAGATGGCTCACATTTATATTAAAGAGGTAGAGCCTACATTGTTTAAAATTATGTTAAAACCAGATGAAATAAATACTGTAAAAAATACAACCATGTATTAAAATAAAGATGAAAAGGAGTTTATAGCAAACCAATAATCTCAAAATATTAAATTCCGTAGTGCTTCTTAAGAAAACTCTCCCCCAGCCAAGTTGTTTAGTGTTTCAATAACCATTTTTCTGTGTCACTAATGTGACTTCTAGTGAGTCACTAAAGGACTCAGTCTTGAAATTATTTCCAAAAGAGCTTTTGAAAATCCATCTTGGTTTATAAGCTCCATCTTTTGCTTATCATTACCTGAGAGGAGCACTGTCACTTCTGTCCCACAAATTCTAACTAATAACTTGCTTTCGTATCCTAGTATTCCACCGTAGCATGAAAAAAAAAAACCCATAGCTTCTGTCTGGTATTTTTCTGTTTGCAAAAGTTTTTACTGCAGCTTAGTATAGAGACAAATATAGTGGTGATATCCAAATAGAATGGTTTTATTCAAGAATGCATATAGCTGCTTCTGCCTCAAGAAAGATAGTGGTGCTTTTCTGTGCTTTTTTTTTCATCATCCCTGCAATTTTCTGAGGGTAGTTTGGGACTCAACATGGTGCTGGGCACATCACAGTAGTGTTACCACTATGGCCTTCTGTGAGGTAGCTTTAAGCTACGGGAGGTGGCCTCTAGCCAGCACAGTCCTGTCTGTGCACCCTCAACCTTGTCTACCTGCCCCTCAGGAAGGAGATGGAGACCCTGGCTCCACCTCCAGGGTCTCCCTTCAGCACGTGGAAAATATGAGAGCTGTTTAATAAATTCCTATCCCAGCTTTTCGAAAAGGGGAGTTAATTGTTTTTACCAATGAGACAATAGAAGGTATTTCACTGTTATAATATTAATCCAGTTTGGAATTTGGGTAGGGCATCTCCCCTAACCAAAGTATGTCCTGGGACCTGGCGGAACAATGATGTTATTGTCACATTGTATGCACCGTGTCATCTTCATTCCACATTGCAGGCTCCAGAAAATAATCCCCTGGGAGTATAATATTCCCCAGCACTGTTCTTGGGCACAATATCAAAACCAATTTAAAAAGAAGACCAGCACTCTTGGGTTGTGCAGCACATCTTCCTGCAGCACCATGGGATCGCTCTCATCTTCACATCCAGATCCATAATCAGACACTCCTGTTTTTCTTCTGGCACAGATAAAGAGAAGAGGGTTGTTAGATTATGTGATTAAAAGTTAATCACCAAACCCACAAAGGTCTGGCGAGGAGCAGATGCACAACAGAGCAGAGGAGCCCTAGCAACCCAATAACCGGGAAAATGGCACACACTGAATTCACTGCTCTGAAAACTATCCAAGACGAAGTATTCACCCATCATGTCTGGTGTGAAACTCACCAAGATGAATTAGCCAAAGAAACTCTCTCCCCAGAACACCTTGCAAGTTGCCAGGGGCTATTGCCAACAGGGGCACAGGACACCCTACGGGATGCTGGGAAGGGCATTTGGGGACTGTATGAAACTTACTATGTCAAGTTTTAAGGAGATTGTGGGAATGTGTGAGACTAACGGGATATTTAGGGGATGGAACAAAGGTGAAGAAAGGGAGGCATCAAGGTGGATTGGGGAGGAACAAGCATGCAAAAATAGAGGTAAAAGGGTACAAAAGGGGCCGGTTATGTGTAAACAGATTGGCAGTCAGTGCACTTGTCTGACTGAGCCCTGTACTTCATCATCACAGTCTAACTGATATTCTGGTTAAATCCTATTTATAACCAGCTTCTGTTCTCAGTAGGAATGTGTGAATGCTAGTGAGCTTCAAGCTGGACTTGTAGGCAAGTAGGGTAAAAGGTGGGTGTACCAGCAACAAGAGCAGGATTGTGAACCTCCACGCCTAGTACATCTGGGTGCCAGCACCTGGGGAGACCAGGGAATCTGGGACCTGCTGCTGGAATGATCCATACTGTGTTTTTATACATATATATATAGAAAATATATACACATGCACACACAAGCACATATTTTCCACTAGTGGATTTCAATCCTAATCAGCTGGAGAGGCAGAACAGTATTGGGCAGCCTGTGCTGTTTTTGAGTGCTGTGTGTTTATGTGGGTGCTGGTAGGGCACTATCTGTGAGGCTGGCCATGGGGGGGGGGGGTGTGGGTGCACACCTACCGGGAGCATGTGCTGAGCCTCCCCACTGGCTGGACTTCACTATCAAAATGCCTTTCCGACTTCAGAGTTCAAAGATGAGGAAGTGTATATTAAATGTGTATAGAGATCTGAATATATATAATGCATACATAAGCTTTGAGAAATCACAATAAAAGCAGGACCACAAAGCAGACACCGCTGACTGGTGCAGGAGTGCATTATGCCAGTGTGTGTGCTGCTTTGTATCAGCAATCTTATCCTGGCTGCCCTGTTTTCTGTGGCATTTAATACCATTTTGGAAAGCTTCCTTGCTGGAATGAAAACCCTCAGAACCTTTGGCAGGGTTGAGCTGGGCTCCTGGGACTGCACACGAGCAAACTGCAAGCAGAGGATGCCAAGAAGCAGCTCTTCAAAAATGTCTCTTCGCCCTGCTCCAGAACTACAAAAGCCATCTCAATTGGCCATGCTCTCTTACTCTTATACCCGACCGTTATTCCTCCATGTGTTGAGAGAAACCGGAATCTTCTGCAATACTTTTTTGCTGAGGGAAGAAGGCAGCTTACTTTTTAAAAGGGAGCTTATGCCTCATTTTGTGGATGGAGATGTGGCACTCACATGATTGTCCACTATTTGTATTCAACTATTAACTCACAAGAAAAGTATCACTATTCCATTATAACCTTTCCAAGCCTGGCAGCCTTGTGCAGTGATTTCTTATTACAGTGAAGTCTTTTGAAATAAGGATGAGGATTGTTCCCACTCTGTTCACCCTCCCCATCTTATTTTTACATTTTTAGGAAAGTTCTAAAAAGATATAATAGGTAGTAAGGCCTGTTATTGGGATTTCTCAGAGAGGCAGCTTGGAAGATGCCTTTTTGCAACACTGTCCTTTATTTCATTAATAGTGGAAGCTGTCCAGGAGTAAATCAAAACTTGAGCAACAAGTATAGCAAACACAATTGTTTTTTTCCCCTGAAACAAATTGCAAGCCTTCTGGTCCCACCCTTGCTTCTCCACCTGTCATCAGGCTCTGCTGTCATGCTGTCTGGTCCTTTAATAACTCTCAAAGCCAACAAGAAAATCACATTTCATTTCCAAAATGGATTTCAGCTCAAATCCAGCTCTTAAGATTAGTCTCCATCACTTCTCTATGAGCATTAGTGGCACCAGCCTGTGTAACCTTTCCCAGTACTCGTTTCACACGTACGAAAGTACACAGATGGCCAATTATGCCAATGACTGCACTGAATTATTATGTATAATTAGAGATGGAAGCAAGTTTCTAAGCTGAGAAACAGTCAGGTCTGATTCTCTCAGACTTGTGGATTTAGGGGCTTGGGGAGGGCAGCTGGTTTGTCCTTTATCTGTACACGTAGAGCTTTGGCACAGACATTTCATAAGCCATCATGAATGTAAGCAGGGGATAAGGAGGTGATGTGAGGTGCAGGGGAGAAGACAATGCACTGCTGCCAGGAGCACACTGGAGGAGCTGGGAATGGCGGAGGGGGACGGGTGCCAGCCGAGGAGCAGTGAGGGAGAGAGAGACCAGCGTACGGCCAGGGCTGCTGCAGAGCACGGATAGGGGGAGGCACAGGACACCAATTTTTCTCTTTGTAACTCTTCTTGACTGCAAGGTAAAGATCGCTCAGCTTCTTGCTAGATATTTCAGATCAAGAGAGAGAGAAAAAAACACCATGAGAAAAGGGAGGTAGCGTTATTATTTATATAAATAAGATGGCTGAGGAGCAAGCCCACTTCTCCTCCTACCCAATCTTGAGATGAATTAACGGCATTCATTTCTACCCTGCTATGTTCTACAAGAAACAAGATTACACTTTTCACTTCAGGGTCGAGTAGAAAGACTTGACTGTGAAGAATCAAAGCTTTTAGACAACTGCAAAGTGTAAATTAATACTATAAGAATTACATGCAGACTGGTATTTTGTTCTCTTCTTTCAAGTTTATTCCAGTACAAAAGTAATTAATTCTTCAAGCACAGTTGAACCTTGCCTATTTTATACTAAAATCTGGGTGACTCACTGGAAGTTGCTAAGTTTTTCAAATTCATGAGCATGAAAGCAATGAACAGCAGAAATTAATGCTTCTCAAAACATACTTATTTTCATTTGATAACTTTTGTTTAAAGTAATTTCAGATACCATGGAGTTGCTAATCAGTCACTGAAATACAATTATGGTATATTTTAATAAGCAATGACATCTCAATAGAAAAGCTTCCTAGCCCCTTAAAAGATGCCCAGTGTGATCTTCCACTGAAATGAGGGAGAGAGTGCTGATTTTATGAACCATCTAGAACGTGGGTGGAAGGTACTTAACAATTATTTTTCAATGTAATGGGCTACTGTTTACTTCCATACACGTTTTACAATAGTGGCATCTATAGTTAAGGTGGCAAAATGTTAAATATTTGACAAAGCTCCCTGAAGATTGTTTGCTGGGTATATTTATTAATTTCTATAGCAAGCATTTAAATGCATTGCTCTATGCATTTATTTTTTTTTTACAATATTCAGTTGCCTCCTCACTTGGTCAAATGTAGCATTTTTCAGCCAACGGATTCATCAAAACACTTATCAGTCTCCAAACTTCCTTCCCGTTTTTGAAGTCTGATCTTTGAAGAGCTATTACAAACATTTTAATGCTATATTTATGAAAAGCACTTACAATGACAAATAGATTATAAGGAATGTGCACAGCAGAATTTTAAGGTTGTCAGGTCATATAAAAAATCATAAAGATACGAAATGCAAACTTCAGGAAAAAGCAATACTGTGTGGCATGTAATATTTTCTTGTTAATCTTGTTAATATATAGCTACATATATGTAATTCTTCCTGCCATGACAAATCTAAAAAGAGCAATCATCTCAAACAATTAACACTTAAGCATCTCCTTATGATACGCATCATATAATCCCCCCAAGTTAAATAATATTCCCAAAACAAAAAAAAAAAAAGAGGAAAAAGAAAAAAAAAAACCACCAGAAGTCTACAGTGTCAGCATTAGTTTTACATGAATCTGAAGCTTGTTAGATGCAGCCTGGATTGCTACTGTTGCTGGATATTATCAGTGAGCTCCACTAACATGGTTTCTGCCTGCATATTAACAACAATCAATTACAGTTCTGCTATTTTAATGGCTCACAGTTTTCTCATTCTCTCCCTCCGTCTCTGAGGTTATGAGAATGGATTGCAGTACCTATAGTCATGACAATAGCCGAAGTAATTATCTGTTCCAAACATCATTAGATCAGCTAAAGAGGAGTGTGACCAAAACAGCTTTATACCACCCCACAAATGCTGCCTGGCTTAAGCTTCTCCTTTCATGTAGAGCTGTGGAGCTGCTAGTCCAAGCTTTCATTGTGATCCAGAGAGGCCATTTTAATTCTCTGTGAGTTAGTTTTCCATCCAGAGATGAAAATCTCAGCCTTAGTTTCCAAGAGAGCCTAATGCTTCTGGCTCCCAGGTCAGGGTATCCTGATGTGTACTAAGGTAGTGCCCAAAAAGGGCAATAAAATAACTAGGGCTAGGCAGATAACTGTATTTTATTTCAACTTGCTCTATTTTTGAAAGAAAAGCAAATCTGTGCTGGGACACAAAGGCGAACAATCAGAACATTTTTGTGGGAGGGAAAAGCCTGAAAAAATTCTGCTTTGGAAGGTTGCAGACATTTTTTCAGCTTGTTTCCTGGGCTGCCCAGCTCCTCTGGCTGCCTGCTATGTAGGCGGGCTCCCACGGAGCTGAAAGCCTGCTCCACGGAAAGACAACAGCTAGAGAGCATGAGGGAGAAACCCAGAAGTCTGCTGTCTACTAGGAAGAGAGACTGACCGAGGGACCGCTGTTCTCTCCTTCCCTGGGCTGGAATGGAGACCCTGGGCAGCAGAGATCCAGCTAACTAGCAATCTAATCTCTGGGTGACCAAGAGCTGATGTTTGAGATGAGAGCTGCGGAGGCAGCCATCCGGGAGCTGCAAGCCCTGGCTCTGGGAGTGACTTGTGTTATGTACTGCTCAGATACCAGGTATGCCAGAAACCCCAGCCCACCTCCAGCCCACCAGACACAAACAGATACAGGAGGCTTCAAAGACAGTCAAAGGGAAGGCTGAACTGGCAGAAGAGTTGGCTTGAGAAACTCTTTTCCAACAAACTGGCATTTCTCAATGGAAATTCATTTCATAAGGAAGTCCTGATCACCCTCTGTAACATAGACACTAAGGCTAAGGGATAGACCTAGCATGTCTACATTTTAAAATGAGCTTTGATTAGTTGTAGGGAGCATCACCATGCCAGACCCTACCAGCTGTATGGTGCCGAGAATCTACCACCAAAAGCAAACGCAGCCAGTGGGGCAGGGATCCACAACTGCCCATCCTCTTTTGCTTAGTGGAGGTGCCACAGTTTGATAGAGTTAAAAAGCTGGGTTGACCAGTTTTGTCCATTAGGAACCCAATGTGTTCTGGAAGAGTTATCACACAGGTGGTAGCAGCCTCTGAAAGTTTCAATAAAAAAAGTGTTTGCTGAATAAAAAGGAGATGACTATGTGGCTAGTTGTCTAGTTACTGTTTAAACTAGATTAGCTGCACCGGGACATTTCAAGATTTAAGGTGCATTTTCTCCTGATGCTATTAACTGCCCAAATGTGGCCCAAGACAAAAATTAAGACTGAAAATTCAGAATCATTAGATTTGCTGCCTGAAAAAAAATGGTCGTTTATAAACTATCTAGCAATGAGGATACATTTAGCAGCACCTGACAGCCTCCTTCTGTAATTTATACCAGGCACCAAGAGCTCTAATCCCCCTTATTTCTTGTTTTATCTTTTTTATATCTATTTTTATACTTTTGTTTCTTTCTTTTTCCTCTCAAAGGGCTAAGATAAGCATACTCAACAAATGTATTTTTAGTTTAGGCCTCTGTTCGCATTCCTGCAGGACAAAGGAATTGTAGATCTGCTTGCAAATATTATGTTCCTTCTCTTAGTTGTCTTTATGCAATTTTGGATTAGGCTTTCAGTATCTACCTGCAGGGAATTCATGCTGAGCCATAACAGCCTATTACAGCAGTGACTGGCGAGGCACTAAAAATACCTTAGCCTGAAACAGCCTTGTTTCAGCTCTTTAACAGGCACTAAGAAAAGTGTGCTGAATCGTATCATGCGGGAGAAGGATGATTTCCAGAGGACAAACACAATAACTCTGGAAGTGATAGAAGGAGAAAAAAGAGAGTGTGACAAACTGAGCACTGGATGTTCCCTTCCATAAAAGAGGAAGCTCTTCACAAAGTAACTCTATAGGAGAAGCTACCCTGAAAAAAGGTAGCCCCAGTTCAGTGCTCTTGTTCACAAACTCAGCCTGTACTGGCCATTGTTCTCTTACTCCTTTCTCTAATTCAACTTCAGGTTTCCTCTTCCTCCCTCCGCGTCTCATCACTTAATGTCTCCACAATTTCTCAGACATTATTTTTGATGATTTCTCATCTCTTCTCCTCTCTCACCTTCTGATCCTCTCTCCTACTGATGTGCTGATACATCAGTGATTAATTAAGCTTTGGTTTTCAGCCTTGATTCATTTGCCCTTCTCTCTCATCATAAGACCTTCCCTTCTAATTCTGATACCTGTTTCCCTTACTTCTGCTCCCATCCTGCAGAACATCCCTAGGACTAGACTGTCTTCCTCCACATGAATTTCACTTGACCTATTTTATTTTAGCCATCTTCTAGCTATCTCTGTTTCTCTAATTTAGCTGACAGTCGAGCCAACATCAACAGCCCAACATATTTTTACTTCTTAGACATACTGAAAAGCAGTCCTGTTTCCTGAAACACATCTGGAGTTTTCTGACTCTTCCTTGCCAGTCACAAACCCAGGCAGCTCTTTCACTCATAATACAGAATTATTGTACATTTACTTTGGTCCATCGTTTACTAATTCTTCATGTCTATGTATGAGTATTGATACGACATATGGTCATAGTGTCACCATTAGAAATAAATCATGCCTTCAGGCCTTAGCCATTCAGGAATTACAACAACTCATAGTCAGCTCAAATATAGATACAACTCAAGATCACAGTTCTTGATTTGTGAGATGAAATTCAGAGTGTTTCTGTTGTTAAAAATAACCACAAATATTTAGAGATTTTTAAAGAGAAAAACACTCATGCCTGTCTATAATTTTCAATTCAGGTCTCAAACTTGGGTTGGGAACAAGATTAAGTGTGAGTCTACCTACCTTTTCTTGCAATTATTCCTTCCAGAAGTCAAGTAGTGGATATAAAATACCACCAGACATGAAGATCAATAATTCTGATACAGCAACATTTTTACCTGACATTACATGGTGTGACATGATTTAAACCTGAGTTTTTGGCTAAGCAGAAACTATTCTCATTTTTTTCTATAGTTTGATGTTCCTACACTTCAGAGGCAATGCATTATGCAGCTGATTTTTCACAAAATAATGCAGCTGTCAAGGAAAGTCAGCAACAGCAGAAAGGATATCTGATGGATTGCCTGTAATAATTATTCAGAAAGACTGAGTTTTAAACAGCCTAAATCAGTGAGTGCTGAAGGGCTGTTGCTCTAGCACATGCCAGACCTTCCATTGAGAGAAGAGCAGGTTCTATAATTGACATATTATTATTAATCATTATTAATAATCTTCATTTGTCTGAGTATTTGTGGTCAGGAGAGTGTCTGGGAGATTTGGAAGCCCAAGGTCTGCCTGCTGCTGCTGCTGCATTTCCCCAGGGCTCGAGGCCTGAGCAGTGACATTGCAGGCAGTGACTTCTGGTTGCTCCCTCTTGGTCAGTCCTGTGGCAGTGCAGCTGCCCCCAGAGCTTTTCCTAATTCTTTTCCTGAGTAACACCCAGCTGTACCCGAGTTAGCAGAAATTCCAGGGAAGAGGAATCCCTGAGCAACCTGAGCATCCACAACAGCACGCTATTAAAGATATGCCCATATTCTGAAGAGAGGCATTAAGCAACTTGTCCTTTGGATATTGCTGGAGGCCCCTGTAGAGGGTTACTGACCCTGGAGTGAAATAAAGAATAATAATATGAGGTGCAGGAGTTTTTAAATGCTCCAGCTTGCATGAACTAGAGCCTATTAAAAATCATAAGAAAGGAAATGCCAGAGCCCTGCATAAGGTCTACACAAAGTTCAAACTATACAAGCTAAACATTGTGCAACACCACCAGCATGTTCAGTATATCTTATTTGAATGAAGTGTAAATAGAGTTAGTTAATTTATTAAGTGGAGTCTTCCTTCTCTGTTATGGTTATGTGGGAACATCTTGTTTTACTTTAAATAGGAAAATAAATTACAGACCCTCCCATCCCCTGTTCGCAACCATCCTTCTCTCTTCCAGGAAGCAGGCCCTGAATAAAGACACACTACAATGAGCAGCTGTATAGAAGGCATTTTTATTTAATACAATAAACCTGTTACATGGTGTTAGCATGGGGCAATAGTGGAAGCTCTGATAACAGTAAGTAAGTTTTACATTATCCATTAAAGAGCTGAGTAAAAAGCAGGGCCTCAGGCTCCATTGTTCCTACTTATAAGGTAATGGCCCCAGAACCACTCATTTTTAACGCTGCTTCTAACTGAAGCAAGTGGAAAATCAAATTTGAGGGTTCTGAGTAAGCATCAGAACTGAAAAAATAAGCCAGTAAAGGATCTGACTGGCTCTATGCCATCATCCCAGAAGCCCAAAATATTATATAGTCCTTAACAACATACCTGGAGATGTAAAGAAATCACATAATATTTTGTTAGGACATTTGATAAACATTTTATCTCCTTCTTAAATACTCCTCCTAAATCGTAAGTCTGACATCTGTGAACACAGTTACAGCAGGTTGGAAAGTTAGCAGCACCCAGAGCAGCAAGAAATTTGGCAGAGTCCTGCTAAACCCAATGACAACAATGATCATGTTGTTATCTGTTGTCAAGATTAAATAATAGCCATTGTCACAAGACCACAATAAACCTCCTAAAAATGACCAGTTTGCCCTCAGCAATCTGTTCCATGCATCTAACATGGAGATATCTACAGCTATCCACGTGATGCATCTCACATGTAATAGTTTTCATTACAAAAGAAAGTTCCTGTGAACATATATGTTGTGTGGAGTTTAGTCTGACCTCTATGACACACCTCTTCCAGTACATGTACTTGCAACTGATGCTTAAGTGAGTCATTGGACACTTAGTTCTGTTTAACAGTGATATTAGTGTGTCAGTGACATTTCCATCCCACTTTCTCGTGTCTTCTCCATGGTCACACAAGTAAAACCACAGGGTGCCCTGTGGTGTACCCTAATGCCACCAAATTATGAAGGGACAGAACCCATCTG
>VZTL01063889.1:360-12087 GCA_013400535.1 Scopus umbretta
AAGAATAGTCTTTGCTAACTAGTAGGCAATTTTACCTTCAAGCCTGACATACTTGGGGTTTTTTGGGGTATTTGTTTGTTTGTTTGTTTGTTTTCCCCCACTATTACACAAGTATACTACCAGGTCTGATTTAAAAAAACTCACCCTAACCAATGAACTGGAAAAAAAACCAAACTTGACTGTGAAATGCAATGATTTGCTTCTCTGATTTTTTTGGCTTCTGAACTGGTTTATCAAACATGAAAAGTTCCCCTATCAGTCAGAGCATTCTTGCAGTGAAAGCACCTCCACTCTGATATACCACTTATATTTAAGTTAGCCGATACTGAGCAGTTAACCCCTGCCTGCTGCTTGGACAGCCAGGGAATGGCTAGGGAATAGTGAGATGTGACACAAAGCTGCTCTGGGCCCACAGCCCATTTGTACGTCATGTTGATGTAACGTCCAAGAGATCAGATGCACATTTAAAAGAGAAATTAAAGCTCAAAATTTCATCATGATTAGTATTTCTCCTTAACAAGGCTGCTGTTCAGAGCTGATACTGGGGGAGAGGGAGGAGGAAGGAGTGGGGAGAGGGCAAGAAGGAGAAGAAAACCCAAGGAAATTAATTCAATCTCTATTGTCCTTGTGACCTAACAAACAGATCTGCTTTTGTGATTTATTTTTGTTTGCAAAGGACGCCAGCGTGATCCATTAGCAGGAAGTGGTGAGGATATCTTAAAGGCTTTATTGCACTGCTCATTTTTGTTATCTGATCATGCTGCTGAATGTAGGGCACATGACAGTGTTATATATTGGTTTTCCCGGTTTGTTTTCTAACTATCGACTCAACAGCTGCTGCTGTTAAAGAGTTCTGAGTAAAAACCCACACAGCAGAAACACGTAACTACGGAAATTCAGTAACTGCAGATGAAAGCTACAATGGAATTCAGGACTATTTTGAAACGAAATGTAAGTTTACAGACCAGTTATCAGAAACACACACAGTCTACCTTGGCCTCCCTTTACAGTGACACAAGTAATTTTCCATGTGATCTGACCTGTTTTCTTCATAGCAGTAAACTGAAATCCAGGCTGCAGTTCAATATGTTGTGTCTCAGACGTCTATGGCACAGCAGACTGCAAAGTATTTGCAGCAAAACCAGCAATACCTAGCCCAATGACACTGCTACTACAGGATGCTCTACCTGTTGACATTTGAACCATCTTCTTAATTTATGTGGTGGCAAAGGATAGAAGTGCTGCACAATAATTAAGCAAATCGTGCCACAGAAGCTACTTGATACCAAGTAAACAGTGACACCTGGAAGAAAGGGCAATATGGGAAGAGGCAGCTACAGCCATTTTGCTCAATATGCAAGTTCACAAGGTCAGAAGCAATTTTCACTATGCATAAACTGCAAAATGTTTTAAATTTCAATTGGCATCCCTGACTTTTATGCTGTAGGCAGCCATCTGGTTAAAAAGTGACACTGGCTGCTGGCAGTGTGAGAGTCAAATGGCAGAAACTCCTAAACACTGTCTAACCTGCTTTCACATTCACCTACAGGAGGGGAAAAAAAAAAACACTTGGGAGAATTTTTTTAAGGACTTTCCACAATGTTCAGTCTTCGTGGCTTAAGTGATCACACAGATAGATATACACTCGTACTGTACGCACAAAGATTGACCAGAAGAGCGAAGGTTATTTTGAGTTCTGGCACTGTACATACCAATATTTAGTCTTGTGGTTTTGCTAATTCATGCTCATATTGTTAATATTAGTTTACTGTTTATATTTGTTTACTGTTTAGGTTACCTGCTGATTAAGACTCAATGATCTTAAGGGTCTTTTCCAACCAAAATGATTCTATGATTCTATATAGTAATTTCAATATACTAGATCCAAGTCTTTGATTTTAAAGTCGTGAGGTATCATTTTGACTACTACAAATCTGAGTAACAAACATTATCATTATTCAATACAGCTTCCAAAATAGCAGTTGTTATTAAGAAACAAAATATTCACATCTCCAGCCACTAATCTGGATTTTACGGCTTATTGCTACCAAGAAGAAATGCCTTGCTTCATAAAATTTCAAAATGGTTTGTGTGAGCACAACCAGGTTCAAATTCTCTTCACACAGACCAGGTTATTTCAGGAGATTAAAGTGCATTCCGTTAACTGAGAATGTTTTCTGTGAAAAGCATGGTACCGCTACAAGAAAAGCAGCATAAAATGCTCAGCTTGGCCTCTCGTGATGCTGACTTGTGTGTACACTCAAGAAATTTCCACCACAGGATGTAACATTTCCCAACCTTACGCTCATGCCAAGAATCAGACCAGCTTCTGCTCAGTCTATACTATGAGGGGAACCCAAGACCCAAACCCCACGTCCCTTTCTTCTTGTGGCCCAACATACGTTTGATCCATTTTGTGGGCACAGGACTGAGAACACAGCTCACACAACCAGACAGCCTCTGGCTCCCCAGCTATTTGAAATAACCCCGATGGGCTGCTGCTTACCGGAGTTTCTACCATGTTGGGCTTACTGTTCCGCAAAGTCTTCACGGCGTGGAAAACGTCCACAACGTTCTGCCTTTTTACCATCTCAACCACAATGCCGATGGCACAGAACATTCCACTCCGGCCACCGCCGTTTCTGTACGCAAGGCAAAGAGCTGGTTAAATGTCACCACGGCATAAGAGGGCATCCAAAATGCATTTCTGTTCTTTCACTCTGTAAGTGTGAGTGATTCGTGAGTCCCACAGGGAGACCAGGCTTTAGCAATCTCCTTGAAGCTCCAGCGGGTGTGGTCTGAGACATTTGCCATTTCTGACATTCCTCTCAATTACTTCTTTTGAATTCTGCCCTTACAGCCCACCTTGCTGCCCAGCTACGCTACAGCCTAATTTACACAGGCATTAGAAATAAAAAACTAAGTTCAATGGAAAGTACAACATTTTCCAATTAGTTCTGGAAAAAGACTCACTTAAATTATCCTATAGTATGAGGATTATCTAGCCACAGTAATGCCAAGACATCACTGATTTGGTATCTTGTTGAACTTTGGGGTCACTTCTGAAGTAGTTTAATCTTAATTTCAAAGAAATTAAGGTAGGTACTACTTCTTCTTAAGTTCAAATTAGCCAGAAGGTTCCATAGATAATGAGGAGGGGTGGGCAGAAAGGGGCCACAAGTTAATTCTGAACATTTCAACAGCAGTCTTTTTTAAGAGTAAGGAGAAATGCATAATTCAATTTCTAAGTTTTAAACTTTATATTCAGATCAGGTAGGGGAGAGATTGGTCATTCTCTGCTTAGGGAGAAAAAGACGCCACCTTTTCAAAACTCCCAAACCAGCTCCCATTTGATATTCAAAGGCTTAGATAAGCAGCCATTTACCAACAACAGTTTTAGGATCACGTACTGTATTACAGAACTTTTCTCTGATTTCATATACCCATAGATTTCAGCCTAAAAGCCTCAAAATATAGTAGCCCTTCTGGAAAAAAATGCAACAACACGCAAGAAATACACAAAAAAATAACCATTTGGCACTCAGCGTAAGACTTCCTTACTGAAACCGTACAGAAGAAGTTGGTCTGTACACATTCTGTACCTGAAAAACATGCTGTTATGTACAGAAGGAGACAATACACAGTATTACTGTGTCATGTCCAAAATACTCATTCCCATGATATCTTGACCTGACACAAAAAAATCCAGAAGTTGACCAAAAGCCAACCTACAGTACCAGAGGTACTTTTCTTCTTTTTTAAATAAAAGAAACAAGGGCGCATGCAAAAGAATGTAGCCATAAGAATACTGCTTGAAAAACAAGAACTAATGTATAAGCATTTATTTGAAGGGCAGTAATTTGACTTTCTCCCAATTACTCACAGGCAATGGATGATGGTCCGGCCCTCCCCTTCTTCACATTCCTCTTGCCATTTTTCAACTTGGAGAATTAACTTCAAGAAGGATCTCTTGGAAGCTGGTACATCTCTGTGAGACGCCCATCCCAAATACTGGAATTGCTGCACCATCAGATAGCCCTCTTGAGGCTGAGGGAAACCAAAGAGCTATAGCTCAATATGGCACCTTTACATCTCGGTTTAGAAAACCAAAATATAAAACTAACATGAAACCTAAGTGTTTATATTATGGAGAGATTCAAACATGTATATACATTGTATGGTAGGGTCTCCATTAATTCATATCACTTGAGCTCAAGGAAGATGTCAAAAAAGGAAAAAATGGAAATGACATCAAAGACAACATTACAGTTTATCAATCCACAGTTTATCAATCGCTAATGTAGCCTATCCTGACTTCTAAATGGACAAACTCCCTAGGTTCTGCCTGTCAAGGGTTTTTATTCTTAACATCAATAATCAATTAAAAACATCACTGTTAAATTCTTAGACCTACAGAAATGAAGAGACATACCTTTGGCTCCCATGCCTGAACTGACCCCATTATAAATAAACAACAAGTAATACTGGTGCACAAATATGACTATTTTCCTTAAAGTCTTCCCTTTTGCCAGACTACGATAATCATGAGAGCCTTGCTGCCTGTCTCTGAGCCTTCCATGTGCTAGATGCTACACAGGGAGAGCTTTGAATAGAATTAAAGTGTCACAAGAAAGGCCTCAGTAATTGGAAGAATAGTCTATTCAGTTTCTTGGAGCTGAAGAAGACGAAAAGGAAGAACAGAGCAGAGATATATATAGAAGCAAGATGTAAAAGCAAAAAGGCATGGGAAACAAAGAGAAGTAGAGGAGTAGAAAATTAAAACATTCTAAAAAAGAAATGGAAAAAGTGAAAATAAGAAATGAACCAAAAAAAGAGGAAGTCTCAAAAACCAGCAAAAAAAGCGCTATGGCGTAATATTTGCCAGTGTGCCTACACTTTAGCTTCCTGTAGTTTCCAAACAAGGTATGAAGAGCTAAAAACGTTTCCCTCAGCTCTGAATAGAAGAGAAATAAAGGTTTGGATAAAATACTAGCTACATGCAAACTGATCTCTGCACTTTGAAAAATGAAAATATGATTAATATATCTTTGCATACACAGTAATCAGTTTTCCCCACAGATATTCTCCAACTTTAACAAAAGTTAAACGTATACTCCAAGTACCAGTTGGTGGCATGTATGTTCAGTATTGGATGAAAGATACAAAGTAGTAATGGTAAATAAAATAGGGACTGCTGGTTAACTGTACATATACGGTGGCACAAGCACCTGTAACTCTTTACCTGTGGGCAACATAAATAAGTGATTTATAGAGGTGAGCTAAAGGAGGAGACACTGCCTGGCCAACAGGGTTTGAGAAGATGCTGCGATATGGTGTAACACTACGGGGGCAGCAAAAAGACAAGATGGTGCAAGGTGTGAAAAAGCTGACAAGAATGCAAGACTGACACTGCTACTGAAGTTGAGAAAAAGATGATAAATATAGGTTGAGGCACAGTGGTACAGAACCCTTCAGAGGCAGAGGAGCTTTCAGAGGTTTTTTCACACTTGGCTTTGCAGGGTGCCACAATCCTCCTTTTATGTTGCAGTTCAAGCATCTTAGGCTGAGAAGGTGCTGGTTGCATAACCAGCCTCAGTACTCCTGTTCCTGATTCACCACAGATGATGTCTTACGGAAGCTACGAATTAAATACCTGTCACTACATGTTCATTCTGGGCGGGAGGGTCAATCTGCTGGAAGGCAGGAAGGCTCTGCAGAGGGATCTGGACAGGCTGGATCAATGGGCCGAGGCCAATTGTATGAGGTTCAACAAGGCCAAGTGCCAGGTTCTGCACTTTGGTCACAACAACCCCATGCAAAGCTACAGGCTTGGGGAAGAGTGGCTGGAAAGCTGCCTGGCAGAAAAGGACCTGGGGGTGCTGGTTGACGGCCGGCTGAATATGAGCCAGCAGTGTGCCCACGTGGCCAAGGCGGCCAACAGCATCCTGGCTTGTATCAGGAGTAGTGTGGCCAGCGGGACTAAGGAAGTGATCATGCCCCTGTACTCGGCACTGGTGAGGCCGCACCTCGAATACTGTGTTCAGTTTTGGGCCCCTCACTACAAGAAGGACATGGAGGTGCTGGAGCATGTCCAGAGAAGGGCAACGAAGCTGGTGAAGGGCCTGGAGAACAAGCCTTATGAGGAGCGGCTGAGGGAAGTGGGGTTGTTTAGTTTAGAGAAGAGGAGGCTGAGAGGAGACCTTATCACTCTCTGCAACTGAAAGGAGGGTGTGGTGAGGAGGGTGTTGGTCTCTTTGCCCAAGGAACCAGCGATAGGACGAGGGGTAATGGCCTCAAGTTGCGCCAAGGGAGGTTTAGATTGGATATTAGGAGAAATTTCTTTACTGAAAGAGTGGTGAGGCATTGGAACAGGCTGCCCAGGGAGGTAGTGGAGTCCCCATCCCTGGAGGTGTTCAAAAAACGTGTGGATGTGGTACTTCAAGATATGGTTTAGCAGGCATGGTGTTTTTGGGTTGATGGTTGGACTAGATGATCTCAGAGGTCTTTTCCAACCTTAATGATTCTATGATTCTATGATTATGGTGATACTTCTTTCACTGAACACTGAACAAAGAGAATACTTCTTATACATCTTATACTCATCAGGGAAAATGCCACAGAACAACTGTCATTCACCTTACTGCTCTCTCTGCTTAGTGTGCAGCTATAGAAGAGTACTAGAAATTAGTATTAGATATTGATGCTTGACCGACTCTTTTTCTGGGTAATGTCTTAAGAACGTTAGTATTTTACTATTTTTCAAAATTAAAAACCACAAGAGCCTAGAGAGTGTTAAGAATGACATATTTTTACATTATATATTGTTACAATAACGCTTACTCTCGTTAGATTGCATATCCTGAAAATTCGGTTTATGACGTCGCAGTCCATTGAACACGACATGCATTCCACTTGGATGGGACCGTACCGCAGTATCCCTTCCTCGGGCCAGTACTGGGGGCAGCCCTGCACCAGAGCAAAATGGGCATAATTAAATGGTAAGTCACAACTTGAGCATTGCCTTATTCCACTGCAGACATCTCACCTAATCTTTACTGAGCAACTGGTGTTAATTAGTTGCTGTAAAGCGGAGAATAACTGTAAAATCACTGCACTACTCTACATTTTGATCGTGTAGTGGATCAAGAGTGATTAAAGCATGCGACGGTACATGGAAAACTCGAGCCCCAAACTGACCTGTGCTAAGTCGACTTCATTTAACATCACAAGAGAAGTACAGCCGTAGTCATACACTAATCTCCAGAAATCTTTCACAGTGTTTGGTAAAGGATGTTGTGTGACAATAAAAGCTGCTGGCTGCCTGTAGCTCTGTAAAGGCAAGTAATTTTATTAGCACCGGTAGAGGAAGTACTTCATATCTTCCACTCAAACACCGCAACAGAAAAAAACACATAAATAGAACAAAGTTGATGTTAAAAATACATTGTTGTCTCCAGTAAGAACAAGGAGGTTACTCTGCTCACGTCTGCCTTCTGCTTTGTTACAGGCCAACCCCTGTTTCAGTTCAGATATGCATGGGGCACTGAAGACACTCTTCAGGGCTCCGCTGAGCTGAGGCTCAGGCAACTCTGCTCCAGGCACTATGTCCAGGAGACCGAGCAGGAAACCGTCTCCCCGTGTTGCAGAGAGGGGTGCAGCGGTCTCAGAAGGTCACCCCACCCACAGCAGGTTACATGTGAGCTCTGTGACTGAACCGGGGACTAAACTCAATCCCAAATTTTGTTTTGGTGCCACAGCCACAGGGTCAGCCCTGGAACTGACCTTCAGGACTACTGGGGCCCATTTCCAGCAGAATGCAGAAGTTAAACAGCAAAATACCATTTCCTGTCACGACAGCAGATTCAATTTTCTGTATGCTGCATTATATACAACTGCAAATAGGGATTTCCAGCCTTGCATAGATTAGCTGAGATGCAACTAATAGCAGAGGGGCTAAGTCCCTGCAGCACATGTGTTACGAGCAGCAAGCAGAAGAGGAGAGATCAGTAGTTTTTTGCATGCAATTTGCAGCTACGCACGGAATAGTTCTGCAGTGAAGGAATACAGATATGAACTGGCAAGGAAGCACTGACAGGTTAATCTGAGAAACAGAGTAAGATGGTGAGCATTCTTGTAGGCGGATGGGATTGTAAGTCACCAGTTTGAAGATGAAGTGCTGGGACTGCTGTATGCTATGCAGAGATCCCCATGTTTAGCACCCATGCTGGTACCAAAAGCAGTTTAGCTGGTTTTTTACTGAATTAAGTAGAGTAAATTAACCTAGGAGAAAGACCTGGTAGGGTAGCTAAACCACTTTTGGTATGGAAGCTTGCTTGTTCAAAGATTGATATGAGGGATCTTCAAGTGCAATATATTGACATATTCTCGAAGAGCACGCTGTGAGGCCCAGAAGGTAAAAATACAATTCTTTTCACCCTTGCTGTAAATTGTGAAGATAACAAATTAACATCCTTAGCATCAGTACTTGTTTGACAACAGAATAAGGAGGCTGACAATTTTTTTTATCTATGTTTGCTATCCTTTTCTAATACAGAAAGCATAGTGGGGTAGTAGCGGCTTGTGTCCTACGTCCTAGATCTGCCCAGGGAGCAAAGAGGAACAGCCAAGATTGATTCTTCCCTTGCATTTTTAAGAAATAAAGCATGTACTAGCTGATGTTTTCCTAGCCCTCTTTCCCATCATTTCTGGTCTTTCCCAAGATGAGAAAATGTACTGAGTCTGAGATGATCAGGTTTTCAGAAAGAATAGGCAGGAGATCCACTCTCACACTGGGAAGCAGCCACCTTCTTGTGGGAACACAGGGACAAGTACATTGTGGAAAGGGGAAAGTTTCCATTTCTGTTTTGCTATTGAAAGTCCCCTTTCCTTGCCCAGAAGTGGGGCCCCCTTCTATGAATAAATCAGTCTTAAAAAAAAACAACAAACAAAAACAGAAGAGAAAGGGCAAGAAAAAGCTTTCACTACCCAAAGTTTTAACCCTGTACTTACAGCCTTGTTATATGCCTTCATTGTAATATATTCCTTGTTTTCTACTGCTTTTTTCCTTTTATTACTGTCATTTCTGTCTTTCCCTACTTGCCTCTGATTGCTTATCCATTAATACATTGCTTGTTTCCTGTCCCTGCCTGCCACACACTGTTACACGTTCAGAGTCCTCCAACCACCCAGCCGTCCAGTCTGCGTTGTTGTCCTTTCTCCCCAAACCACAGTCATCTGTGCAGCTGTGTTGGTTGGTCCATAGCACATCAATTTTATCCAGGTGCTTAACGTAATTTTAACTGCAATTCTAAACAATTTTGGTTGCTACCAAAATTCTGCTCACCACTCTAATTCATCCATTCAGCCCCAGTGACTCCCTAATAGATTGATCTCACACATGTTACTACTCTATTTTTCAGGCACAATAGCTAATTGTGAGATTAGGGATGGCATTTTCCTAGCAGTTCAGATGTTTCCTGCACTAGCTCAGGCAGAAGTCTGGGATGAATATCATTCAGTCCTGATGATTTCTGCTGTTGCTTGCCATTTTATTCCAGCATCTCTTCTTGACACTGCAGTTTCTGACAGCACTTCATTTTTGAGGAAAGGGAGATGCTCCTGGAAATCGGGCCCCTTATTTAGGTATTTACTGCAAAGGAGACTTTAGGGGCCTAACTTTGGAAATACTAACAGCAGGCCCAGGCAGGTATCTGACAGCACCCGTGATGACGTGCTTTATTGATCAGACACCTATAAGCAGGTTCTCCTCCATTCTTCCCATTAATTCACCTTTCCCCCGACAATACTTCTGCTGCTCAAACTTCAAGGGTCTTTAAAGAGCTGCAACTCAAAATACGAACAACAAAACCAACTCTACCTCCAAATATGCTAAAGAAACATTTTTTTTCTTCTCCCCCTCTCTCTCCTTTTTACATGTAGCCTTTCTGCTAAACCAGAGATAGTAACCTCATGCTTAGGTAGGTAATATTTACTTCCCAACAAACAGCAGAGTTTTGAGATCCTGCTGAGATTTGAGATTAGGAGTGCTGGAGATTAGAGCTTTATATAATGCTGTTGAAAAGGGCAGATTTCCAGTGGGTTCCACAAGGATGCATAGGGCTAAAGATAAAAAAACCCTTATGAACAAGCGACACAAGCTGGTGGAGTTTCTTACCCATTCCCCCCACCCTTCTTCATTAGGACCGTTTTACTGGGCACTAGAGGAAGAAAGAATTACCCTTTCTTAAACCAGCAAGTGCTCTCTCTCATATTACACAGCTTTTCATGGCACACTATGCAGACAAAGAAGATAGTCTCTTACGTCCATAAGAGCAGCATTGATGTAGTTGCTGCTTTCCCCATCAATAGTAATTAAGAAAGGCAGACATCTGTCAGGTGGCAGCATATCCATGAAGCGGTTCTTGTCGTGGTTCCTTGGCAAGCAGGCTATGCTGCAGTCCTCTGCTTGCAGGCGAGGGGTGACAGAATTCAGGGTCTAAGGGAGAGAGGATGCTCACTTTAGCATGCTGAACTAACACAGACAATGGACTTGAGATTTCCCAAGTTTTAATTTAAAATATTGCAATATGGGAAAACATGAGGCATTAGCAAGAAGACATTAGCAAGTAAGAGCTCCTGTTTGATGGATGTGCCGGAGCTTTTCAAGGAGGGTTAAGCTGCAGGTGTAAAAGGTGCTCCGTGTACCACTGAACAGATTCCTCATGACACCATTCCCTCTGAAAGGAATGAAACAAAGAGGATCCTTTGGAGCCCTAAAGAGCTATGCCTTAGCTGTGCAAATGCAAGCCAAAACTTGTTGTGGTTCCCAGTCAGTGCTCTTTATTCCAGACAGATATTTACTGCAATTTTATTCAAAGGAGGATATTCCATATTTAAAACAACTTTGCAAAGCACATAAGCATGGGTGCTTTATTTTGTGGACTAAAAGTAAGGAACCAAATGCTATAAATGTGATATGAAAACTCTTTCCCTTAAAATAAATGTATCCAGAGGCAAAAAAATTATTGTCACATGAAGAGTTAGTAGGAGCTGTGAATACCTGAAACTCATCTTTGAGATGCGAAGAGTTTGTTTGAGAGTCTATTCTAATCATATCAAAATAAGCAGCTTTGAATTCGCAGACAGGAATGGCAGTTTCTCCACACAGGCAAGCTTCTAGAATGGCATCATGAATAAAGATGTACTGCTCCTACCAAATTAGGCAAAGAAACAAAAATTATAGCCATTTAAAACCAACAGATCTTTCCTTCTTTTAGGATAAACAGATCTCCTGCACACTGTAAAACTCATTCAAGGTAGTGTCCATCAATCCATTAAATAACACTTTAGTACAAACAATCTTCTCCTAATTGGAATGCAGTTAACAAGGATGTTTTCTTCAGAACCAATTTAAATTCAGTAAAACTTAACAGAACAGGCATAGCAATTTATTTAATGGGAGGTTTTCAGTTTTCTTGTGGGTTTCTGTGTACATGCCAGTGACTTGTTGGCTTTACTCATCTTGTTTTTTTAAAAATAGCTTTCAGTCTTATAATACTAGCAGAAAGCGTAAATTGCTTCAAGCACTACTAGTGTGATTAGCAATTATTTGGCATGCCGCATTCTCCTTATGTGTGTGCAAGCTAGTACACCAATTGTCTGATAGCCGGCTCTAGGCCAGTAATAAACTCAAGTGTATCCCAACAAAAACAGCATTTCTTCCTTTTT